>CANSZD010004142.1:0-145000 GCA_947648045.1 Beta corolliflora
CATCAACTGAATAAGAATTATTCTCCAAGAAATAATTATCTTCTTGAATAATTTTTATTCCTAAAATAAAGGGATCTAATTCTTTTCCTTTTCAAAATCCAATTTTATCTTTTATAAAAAAACTGATTTTCTTTACTCCTTGTAAGATAAGGATTACTCCATATCTTATCCCAATTTTATTCATATCAGTTTTTTATCCAAAATCTTTATCAAAATCTTTTCTTTAAAAATCAGATTTTCTTTTCATAAACACTTTCCTTTTTTCCGAAAATCTTCAACTACGTTTTCTTTATCTTTTTTCGAAAACAAAACTTTTATCTTTTTCAAAACCTGATTTTTCGAAAATAAAAATTCTTTTTCTTTTTAAAACTGTTTTTCGAAAATAAAAATATTTTTCTTTTCAAAACTTATTTTCAAAAATAAAAATCTTTATTCTTTCTAAAACTGATTTTCGAAATCCTTGTTTTAACAAAACTCTCCCTTCTTTTTCTTTAAACCATATAAACATGAAATTACTATAATCACCTATTTTCTTAACTCTAAGAAAATAGTTAATCATCCTAATTTCATATTTCTAATTTTAGCACAAAGTTCTAATATGTTAATTACATTGCATACACATGAATTCAATATAACTAGACCTAAGCTTCCTTGTCTTCAATCATCCAATCTTGATAGCTTGTTCACTGTTACAAATATTCATGTTATAGCATAGCATAGGGTGTTTATCATCATCAAAATATTCAAAGTTCAAAACACAACAAATTCCCCCTTTTTGATGATGACAAACACATAATACTTCCCCCTCAAATAATGCATCAACATAACACCATTCACAACATCAATCACCATAATCCAATAGCCAACATACCAAATTTCATTCATTAGTAATTTCATTCATTAGTTTAAGTATTATACCTATCTTCCCCCTTTTGACATTATAAAAAAGAGAGCAATAACATGTCAAGCTACACAAAACAGAGATATAGTCATCAAAATAATGCAAGTAGCTCAAGCAAAAGATACTAAGGATGCTGGTGCTATGTCATAATCCAACTCACAATCCGAAGTCATTATGCAAAAAATAATCCAACTCACAATCCGAAATTATGAAGTAAGAAATAATCACGAAGGATCAGGTTGATAGCTAAGAAAGTAAGATAAAGAAAGGTAATGCAAGCTTGAAGATTTGAAATGGCAATTGGCTCAACAAGTGCTTATACCTTTCTTTTAAGATTTTCAACTTTCGCAAATAAACATCATAGGACTTTCTTCACTGTGGCACTGTGTGTGTTTCTGTGCCAGTGAACAATCTATTCCCTTCCAAATATAACTAATCTTCGGATATACTGGAATCCAAAATGATGATCTTCACAACTTTGATAATTTTCTTCACATTTGAATTGAACTCTAGGACTTATCTAAAATAAGTGTCTTACTCTCCTTTTCTTTTCTTTTTCTTTTCTTTTTTTATGAAGGAGAAGCAGACCATACAATATTATTAGAGTCAATCAATAAGAGATCAAAGATAATAAGTTAATTCGGACCTCATTTTCTTTTTTTGATGCATCTCCTGGCACTGTGCCTTGCACAATGTGAATCAGTGCTTTTCATTCTTTCACGTATTTGTGTTTCATTCCAACCTTTTCATGTTCCCCGGCCCCTTAACTGATGCGTCTTTTTCTTCCATCATCTTATCAAGATGTTCTTGCCCCATAAATTATCATTAATCAAGATTAAAAGCACTTGTTGAACTTTTGATCAATGGGTGAGGAAAAGAAGGATAATAATAGGGAAATGACGATAAGATGAGACATATGAAAGAAAGAAATAATGAGGCACAAATGTCAAACTCATAAATAGAAAATCAGAATATCGAGATAAAGATCAAGCTTGACATAGGAGAAAGAATTAGCATTTCATAGCTCAATAATTCGGCAACTTAGGATCATATAGCTCATTAGTTCGGCAACTTAGGATCATGACATTAGGACAACATCATTAGACCATTACGAGTCCTTTTTATATCAAGTAGACTTTTTCTCACAGTGTTTCACAAAGACATACACTCCTACTCCAATTAACATATTTAAAGGAGGACAACAAGCATAATACTCAACTAATTTCCAGAAATTAATCCCAAAGCCACAAATTGTCTTGTAAAATATTCATGCATGAAATTCAACAGAATTACCTTGATCACACAATTGGGATATGCTTAACAAATTTTTTCAATCCACTTACCAACATCACATTCTCTATGGAGTGTGTTAGGGATTTGCCGACGTTTCCAATACCACTTATTTCTCCCTTTTTGTTGTCACCAAATGTAACACAACCTCCATGGTAGGCTAGCTACTAGTGAGAGGAATTGATATTTATCACCAGTCATATGTCTTGAGCAGCCACTGTCGAGATTCCATAGGCTGCTTCCTCTCACGTTTGCCTGCAAAAAGATCACTTGTTAATTTTAGGAACCCAAATCTGTTTGGGTCCCTTTTTCTTTCAGTGAGCTTCTAATAAGTCTTTTCTAACCCATATTTGAGTTACATACTTTACATTTTTCGCAACACTCTTTTTCTTGACATTACAATTATCCATAAGATGTTCATTCTTTCCACAGAAGTTGCAAATCAAATATTCAGGTAGATCGACATATTTTCTTTTACGAAAGTCTCTTTCAAATTTTTTGGCACTATGCCTTACACTGTGCCTCTGGTCTGTATATCCTAAACCAATTATGTTTCGATTGCTAGTTGTACTGGAGATATAGTCTAAGGCTTTTTGACCATCTAACCATTTTTCATACATTTTCCGAGCAATAGTCAATTGTGATTCTAAGAATTCAACAGAAGTGTTTAGATCGCTATTTCTTTTTCTCGAAATTTTCAAATCTCTTTTAACTTTATCAAGTTCATCACTTAACTTAGCATCATGAGGTAGCATAAGTGGAACAATTCTGGATCTTTGTCTTGATTCTTTCAACTCAGTTAAGTCATGTTTTAACGATTCAAATTGATTTTCAAGATCCGAATTTTTAGCCTCTAGCACAGTGTATGGCACAGTGTTATTAACAACTTCTTTTGCGATAGACTTTTCGTACCTTAAAGCATTTAACTCAACATTTTTCTCTTCAACGGTTTTTTCAAGTTCATCAGTCTTCTTCATCAGTTCTTTATAGTCCTTTAATAAATCCTTATATTCCAATTCCAACCCAATCTTTTGCTTAGTTAAATTTTTTACTTCCTTTTTCATGATTGAAAAATCATCATTCATTTCTTGACAATCATCAATGATATTTCCAAGCAAAGTAACAAGTTGGTTTTTTGAAAGAAGATGTATTGAAGGTTTTAGAGAAAGAAGACTTACCTCACTGTCTTCAGTTTCATCTTGGGAGTTCGAACTTTTCGCCATTAGACACAAGTGAGAGTCGTCCCGGCATTTGTGCCCTTCTCGTGATGTCTCGTACAAGCATTCGGACATAATTTTTCTTCATGTCACCGTGCCTCCGATTGTTCTTCATCGAATCCGAATCTCCCCAAACAAAGAGCCTATCATAGCCTTTTTGAATTCTTTCTTGGATTGCTCCCTTCTTTCTTTGGGCTTCTCATCATCCCATAAGGGACATTCCTTAATCATGTGATTAAAAACTCCACACTTGAAACAACCGGAGTTAGTAGCACTTTTCTTAGAGTTCGAGGTAGTACTCTTACCTTTGAAATTTCCACTTTTTCTAGGATTGTTATTTTTGTTCTTTTTGAGAAAGTTTTTAAATCTCCTAGTAAGAAGATCAACATCATCATCGCCATCACTATCTTCACTTTCCAATTCAGTTCTCAAGGCTAGATCTTTATTTTTTGGTTCATTAGTTTTAGAATCTAAAACAAGTTCACGAGTCATTAATGATCCAATAAGTTGTTCTAGTGAGAGTTTTGTCAAATCTTTAGCTTCTTGAATAGCGCTTATTTTAGGGAGCCAACGATTTGTTAAACTTCTTAACACCTTTCTCACTAAATCTTCAGAAGGATAGATTTTACCTAGAGAACGCAATTCATTAGTGATTAGTATAAATCTAGTGAACATCTCTTTAATTGATTCTTCCTTATTCATAGTAAACAGTTCATATTGTTGCACAAGTAAATCAATTCGAGATTGTTTTACCTCATTCGTACCTTCGTGGGCCAATTCTAAAGTATCCCATATCTCCTTTGCTGTAGAGCATGCCGAGATCCTTGAGCATTCATCAGGTCCAATTCCATATTGGAGAATACTCATAGCTTTGAAGTTCTTTTCGGCTTTTGCATAGTCAACTGAATTGTAGTCGTCTTCATCCTTGTCGACCATATTTCCTTCAGCATTTTTGGCTTGGATAAGGATTGGTCCTTTTCTTATGACTTTCCAGCATTCATAGTCCAATCCTTGGATGTAGATCCTCATCCTAGCCTTCCACCATCCGAAGTCTTTTCCGTTGAAAATCGAACACTTGGTGTGTTTATCTCGAGAGTCATCTTGCATGTTCATGACTTCTATTCTCTAGGGATGAGCCTTTCGAGAATAACCAGGCTCTGATACCACTTGTTGGAACACAAGGTGACACTCAAGAAGGGGGGGTTGAATTGAGTGGCTAAAACTAATCGATTTTCGCAAAAACACTCTTATGGCACAGTGTCGTGCACTGTGTTATTGATCACTCGTAAATTCTCCGATTGATGTTTTTGCTCGAACGAAATTGTATCAAACAATAAAACAATGAAATCAAATAATAAGACACAGGAATTTAACGTGGTTCAATCTCACCTCTGAGATCTACGTCCACACAAACTACTCTTTTATTATTTGAATCGTAAAATACCAAACCCTTGATACAATTCGATTCCCCCACTACTAACTCTAGTAGTGCTCCCCAACACTTAACCCTAAATGTTACTACTCTCGATAATATGAAAGATTACAGAAAGAATGATTTCTCAAAAGCGTACTTCTTATTCAAGCAAATAGAGGATCGTTACAAACTTTGTTTAGAGACCCTAACCTACTAGAACTCTGTGTCGTACACTGTGCTCTGGGAGATCGTTTTCAGCTTTCAAAATATTAATCTCACCAAATTTGAAAACGTGTGATAGTATACTGATTTCTATCCCTTATATAACTTCATCAACTGAATAAGAATTATTCTTCAAGAAATAATTATCTTCTTGAATAATTTTTATTCCTAAAATAAAGGGATCTAATTCTTTTCCTTTTCAAAATCCAATTTTATCTTTTATAAAAAAACTGGTTTCCTTTACTCCTTGTAAGATAAGGATTACTCCATATCTTATCCCAATTTTATTCATATCAGTTTTTTTATCCAAAATCTTTATCAAAATCTTTTCTTTAAAAATCAGATTTTCTTTTCATAAACACTTTCCTTTTTTCCGAAAATCTTCAACTACGTTTTCTTTATCTTTTTTCGAAAACAAAACTTTTATCTTTTTCAAAACCTGATTTTTCGAAAATAAAAATTCTTTTTTCTTTTTAAAACTGTTTTTCGAAAATAAAAATATTTTTCTTTTCAAAACTTATTTTCGAAAATAAAAATCTTTTTTCTTTTTAAAACTGATTTTCGAAATCCTTGTTTTAACAAAACTCTCCCTTCTTTTTCTTTAAACCATATAAACATGAAATTACTATAATCACCTATTTTTTTTAACTCTAAAAAATAGTTAATCATCCTAATTTCATATTTCTAATTTTAGCACAAAGTTCTAATATGTTAATTACATTGCATACACATGAATTCAATATAACTAGACCTAAGCTTCCTTGTCTTCAATCATCCAATCTTGATAGCTTGATCACTGTTACAAATATTCATGTTATAGCATAGCATAGGTTGTTTATCATCATCAAAATATTCAAAGTTCAAAACACAACAACCATATATGGTGAGTTAGGAACGATTTTTTGTGAATCCGAAGGTTTAGATTGTAGAGAGCCTCGTTAACTTCCTTGTCCTTGAGGGGTCCTTCCTAGAAGGTTTGTTCAACGAGAAAGGATATAAGTTGTAAACATGTTTTTTTTTTTAAAATTGCATTATCTTACTATTGCTTAACACAAAAAAAAAACAAAAACAAATAGGCCTATTGGTATAATGGTATTTTCACATGCTCCTATTTGAGGGGAGTATTGAGCATGTTTTATGAATTTTCTAGTGTGAATATTATTCTTTAAGAAATATTTTTAGCTTCTTGTTTTTTTTTTGGGTGTAATTTTTAGCTTCTTGTTGCGATAGGCCTATTGGTAAGTAACACTTAACCTACCTCTCTCTTTTTCTCTCTCTCAAACCCTAGCCTCCCCTACCCCTTCTTCATCAATTAGGGGCTGCCATGTATGATTTCATCCATGGTAAGCCCCTTTTCCCCTTTTATTTTCAGTTTTTAGTTCATTTTCTTGTTTTATTTAATAAATTAGTCTCTCTTTATGAGATTTTCTCAAACCCTGTTATGGGGTTTTTAGTTTCTGTTTTGGAAATCTCCTTCTACCCCTATGGGTGTTGTGAGTATGGTTCTTTTATTTTTAGGTATGAGAAATTATTCTCATTGGTTGAAGTTCGAGACTCAACATGAAGGTATTGGAATCTCGGATGCGGTCAACCTGATTCGATCAAGAATGTTCTTCCCAAACTATATCAGAATGATAGACTTGCTCATCAATAGCTGCTTGATTCAGCAAATACAAAGGGGCTGCGCTGTATTGCTCGATCTGGTTCATTGTAGTTTCTTTGAAGACGAATTTGATTTAGTCTTGTTTAATTGCATCTTGTTTTTCTTTAATACCTATTGTAGATGCCGTTTGGCCTTCAATTAATGAAATTTCTCTTTAAAAAAAAAAGAGTTTTTTGTCAGAGACAACCTTTTAAATTCAACTTTTTGCGAAAGACAACCTTTTAAATTTTTTTGGGCAACTTCAGACCTTAATGAATTTTTTTTTGTCAAAAACAACCTTTACCACAATTCCGGCGTTGACTCACCGGATTCGGTGTTGACCATACTAAATGAATCACGTGCCCCTCACATGATTTAATTTGTCCCAAATTCTGGGTGTAGCAGTAGGAAAGCTGACACCTGGACGGCGTGATGTTGGCGTGGGGATCCGACGGGGGTGCAACGACGGAGACAAAGAGGGATGGTGCTTTTCAACACTCACTTCGAGGAGAGAGAGATTGCAGCGAGAGAGAGTGCGTGAATGCAAACGAGGAAGAAGATAGGAGTTGCGGGCGAAAGGGAGGTTAGGCGAGGCTTTCAGAAGGGTGGTGGTCAGGTGCGTCAATGGCTGGGGAACGACGGCAGTAGTGGGGCGCGGTGCTGCAGGTGGTTCGCATTACTTCATAAGGTGGCAGACGGTGGTGGGCAGTAGCCCGAAACAGGCGGTGGTGGTACTTCATAAGGTGGTGCTGTGGTGGTGAGATGATTAGAGGGGGCAAAGGGAGGGAAATGGGGGGAAATGAGGGGCACGTGATTCATTTACTAAGGTCAACACCGAAATTCGGTGAGTCAACGCCGGATTTCTGGTCATGGTTGTCTTTGACAAAATTTTTTTTTTTATTAAGGTCTGAAGTTGTCCAAAAAATTTTAAAAGGTTGTTTTTCGCAAAAAGTTGTATTTAAAAGGTTGTCTCTGACAAAAAAACTCAAAAAAAAAAGTAACACTTAACCTAAGTTGTTTTTAACGTGTTAGAAATTATTCCGCGACATTGACTTTGGTAATTAATCGCTCTTTTTTAACTTCTTGGTTGTGTTCTTTAAATTTCTTGAGATGCAAACCATATATATGTTTGGAAAGTGATATTAATTGTTGCTTGCTTTTGCTTCTATCATTAGATGCTCAAAGTGGTAAAAAGTTGGAAAGTGGTAATTATATTGCTGTTTGTTGGTAATTTGGAGGATATGGATGTTGGGAGGGTCTTTTCAGCGACACACAAGAGGCAGCAAGAGAAATCTGAATATGTATGAATATGATGATGATAGTTTTGCCCCTTCTCTACAGGCCTAAGAATAGGGTTTTTCTAAATGGACAAACAAATATACATATAATATAGATATTGCAATTTGACTAGGCAAGTTTTATATCCCATCTTTCTTTTTACTGTATATTACTTTTACTAATCTTGTGTGCTCCTAAACTACATGATCTTCTTCATGTTTTCTTGTATAAATATATGGTGATTGGGCTAAGATCCTACTGCAAATCCTATGTAGCTCAGCTCGAGATGTTGGCGAGTCGAGTTGACCAATTCGATACTCGACACGAAAACTCGTGAGAAACTCGAATACACAATAATTATCTATAGCAAAATACCTAAATTTGATATATTTTCTACCTTAGGATTGCTTTTAACACGAGACACTCGAAAGCTACTCGAAATCTACTCGGTCAAAACTCGACTTGGTCAAAACTCGACTCAAGTGAGCTTGGCTCGAAATGCTAACAAATCGAGTCGAGCTAGCTCAAATTCGAACTCGACTCGCATCATTGACACCCCCTGAGACCGGGTGCAAAATTAATTAAGTCAAAAAGGGCCAGTTTTTTTGAAAGAAGTTAATTTTTTTTATCATAAAAGAGTCACTTCTATATAAGTGACTCCTTTTTAAGGCAAAAAATTTACCCTAATCTTACAATAATTTTGGTGCACCCTTCTTATTCTAGAATTTATGTAAAACTTATGGTGCATTTGGTAAGCCAGGATAAACAATCGTAGTGCTAATAAATTTTGCTGTAATTTTGTAAAGAAAGTTCTATGCCTATATTCACAAGTATTGCTTGTCTACCTACTAACATCTTTTTATTTTCCTTCACAATTTATTTTTATAATCCATTACCACTTATGAAGGTGAAATTAAGTGTTAATAAAATTTAGGAAAAATTTCATAAAACTACCTTTTATAATCAATTTTTTTTTCAAAAAACTACCTTTTAAAAATTTTCTTTCAAAAAACTACCTAAAATTTATGAAGAAAAACATATGTTTGGAGATGGATTTCCATTATTAAGGACATTTTCATGAACTTTTTCTGTTGAGATAATATTTTACATTTTCTTACGATATTATACTATAATTTATTATCATTACTTTCAATTATTAGCAGTTTTAGCACCTATCAAACATACAATTCGTGAAAATACAACTCATAAAGAAAATTGGCCAAAATTTCATGTGAACTTGTTCGCTAATTTTTTTAGATGAAGTGAATATGTAAATTAACATGAATAAAATATATATAACTCAAAAAATAACGAATCGAGCTGGTTGACCTTCATATATGTTCCAACTTGTTAATGTTAGACAGTAAGTCATTTACGCTTAAGCACAAAGAAACGTTAATTTTGTTAGAGTATATATCACATGGATCTTATTTGAAAGTATATTTGGACTAATTAATGGCTGTAAACAATAATCATATTTAAGCCTTATGCTATATTTTCTACTTATTATCAAATACACAATATTCTCATATTATATAGGACCTCTGTTTCTTTAACTTTTAAATAATATGGTTGCAGTTTGCTGCTTGTGGTTAGAAACACTAATCGTAAATATCACTTGTATAATTAATAAAACCCATTGTCATGCCGGATCTCGTCAATTAGATTCATTTCAATGAAAATTTTTAATATATCATTTTTTTCTAATTTGTATACATGCATATATAGTCAAATGTAAATATTTAGTTGAGACCATAAAAGAAAGGGTAAGTGTGTAACCATTAGTTTTTGTAACTTTAAGTAAAGTTTGAATAGTTGCTCACTAGTTTGTTCATGGGTAAAAGAAATGCAAAAAGAACTTATAACAACAGTAGTTTGTGACTTTTATCTTGTTTTTTGAAATAGTATATATCAAAGTGCTTGTGTATGTACTAAATATTCCATAATTACTTTCAAGGGTTTTATCATTACTAGTTGAAGAAACCCAACCTTTCTGATCTCTTTGTTTCCTCTCTTTCTCTCTCTATCTTTCCATGTGAAGAAAAAAGAGTAAAAGACATTTAATTAGCATGGAAAGAGATCACACTAGAAGCAGCAACAATTTCCCAAACTATGACCTCCACATGTCCTTGATTCATTCCAATAACCACCACCATGAAAACACTACTACAAATTTACAAGGGTTTCCTCAAAGCTTGGAATTAGCGGATGATCATTCCAACCATGTCATGCTCACCACCTTCTTGACTCATCAACCACCACCACCGCCACCACCGCCATATCAGATCGCCGAACATCGGGTCTCACCTCTCTCAAACACCGCCACCGCCTCCGCCACCACCACCACCAAAGGGCTTGTTGGTAATTTCAATGATTATGTTACCACCAGGCACTCTTGGAATAATAGTACTACTGATCAGCAGGTTTAATTTATAGTAAAGCACTATCAATCAACTCTACTAGCTTAATTAGTCCATATAACATGTGTTCTTTGTATATTACAACATGGGTCTCAAATTATTTGTTTCATTTTTTTTCTTTTCACAATCGCCTAGATAAACCTTTGTGCATCTATATCTCTAATTACGTGTTTATAAATGTAAGAAAACGTTCATATTTTGAAAATAGACATTGTTATCAAGATCCTATATGGTACTTCCTCCGATCCGTTTTTTAATCGCTACAATTTGAGTTTTGTACTAGTTATTCTTTGACTGGCAATTTTAGAAAATATGTACAACAAAAATCATGTGCATGTAACATGTTGCTGAATTCATCTCTACGTATGTATACACAATATCAACTTTCTATAGTGTTTACAAATAAAAAAATAGAGATATTAATGCTCAACATTTTGCATCGGCAAGTGTAAAAGTCAAACTATAGCGATTAAAAAAATGAAAGAAGAATATTTTTCTTTTAATATATGCTAGTGAATATAAAAATAATTTGAATGAGCATATATTATGAGACATTGCAAGTATAATGGTAGTGAAATTGAATTGAGTGACTCGACTTATTATCTGAGAGTCTTGATGATATATATATTGATATTAATATGTGTTTTTAGATCTACTAATTATAAATAGTGTATATATGTGTTTTGATAGTGTACAATAATTTCCATGATGATTATTTAGGTGGAGGGTTCGTCAGCTCCCAAAGCTTCTATGGCTGGGGACAATACCAATGGTGATGGCCGCAACGATGGAGCCGAGCATTCTTGGTAACATCTTTTTTCTTCTCTTCTTCTTTCTGCTTAATAAGCAGGCGCCTTTGAACTTTGATCAGAAATAAAAAAAATTAAAAAATAAACTACTGCTTCATTTGTTTTGCTTGATTTGAGGAAACATAATGTTGAGTTTAAGTAGGAGCTGCATTACGTTATGTAAAAATTAAAAATGCCCTAGGAATCAGAACTTGAACTACAAATTTAATTAACAATAATAGTTTTTTTTTCTTCTCCTTTTTACAGTGGAATGATTTAGTCTAAGAGTTCGATTCATATTAGTTCATGAGCACATCTTGCTTGACATGCAACTTTCGTATAGTCTTAAGAGAAGATTGCCCTAATTTCCTGTATATATACATGTCTTTATAAATAATATTATTTATATGAGACTACTGTATACGTATCTCTCAAATATAGTAAAAGCAAAATGTGTGAAATTAATGCTTTCTAACCTTTCTCGTTTTTAGTTTTTCCACAATTAGCAAGTTCATACACTTTTATTCAATCTATAGCTCAGACATACAATATTTCAGATGTTATATAGATATACTAGGTAATTTGGAAAAAATCTTCTATCCCACTTATTCATACCATTACTTGTGCTACTCAATATTATTGGTTAATGTCAGGAATTCTTTGCCTTAATTTTTTTTTAAATAAGAAGTTTGTTAAATTACATGATGTGCACCATTAATAATTGATCGAGTGACACATATAATGGTATAAAAAAGTGGGACAGAAGATTTAGATGATGATAATTTGCTGATAAAAAGACAAGGTATCTAGATAATTGAATGTTTACTCATGTAATATATATTGGCATTGTAATTATATAATGAATTGGTGTTCAAATTGAAGGTGGAAGAGCTCAACCTCAGATAAAAACAAGATGAAGATAAGAAGGAAACTGAGGGAACCAAGGTTTTGTTTTCAAACAAGAAGCGACATTGACGTACTTGATGATGGTTACAAGTGGCGCAAGTATGGTCAGAAAGTTGTCAAAAATAGTCTTCATCCAAGGTAGTCAGCACACATCCTTTACTGGTATTGATATTATTTGCTCGATTTAGTTAATCTGCTGAGGTTTGTGTGCATTATACGTAAATCTTACTTTTATAACCATCTTAAAGATAGGGGAAAAAACAGAAAACAAACAAAAAAAAATGATGAATTAAGAATTGTTTTTGTTAGTAAATATATTTACGTAGCTCAACATTACCCCTGTTAGCGCGAGATATGCATGTATAAATGCTATCTAGTAGCTCCTTAATTACTGGTGTACGTAAAGTAAAACTACTGGAATCGAATTGAGGAAATATGTGATTGATCATAAGGGATGAGAACTCCCACAAGAGAATAAGAGATATAAGTGGAATTATTGTAAAACAAGCCAAAAAAAAAAGCTAATTGAAGTGAAAATTGATTGTTGGAGTAGTTTTAGGTGTTTTCATTGTCAATTTTAAATAAACATGTTCAATTTAAGTAAGACTAATTTTATATTTAGCATACAATTCTTGTCATACGATTTAATTTTTAAAACCGAAAATTGATTATTGACAATGATATCGAACGACAAAATGTAAAAGTAGTTTTTTTTGTAATGCACTCAAATTATACATTCAAACTATACTACATGTTATTCATCTTGTCGTTATTAATCTGAATCTGCGACTTGCGAGCAGTTAAAGTCCAAAGAAATTGGAAACCAAATATTGCTGTAAGAAAAAATAGTTGAAGCACACGACATTAGATATTTTCAAAATTTTACATACTCATAACTCAATTGATTTGAACTTCAATGCACACCTTTAACCACTAATATCTATAACCACTAATATCTATAATTGTGTATCGGTAAAAATTACAAATAATTGCTAATTTGAAAATAGGCGATGAACTATATTTAACCAACTCTATGACCACGTTTTTTTTTCTTATACATTAGTACAAATATACAATAAAAATGTAAAGTTTCACTTTGAAAAAAGTGGTGCACTTCATGGAGGAAACATCTAGTAGGTAGGAGAGTTTTTGTGATATAGTTCTACTTCTTCTAGTACTTGGAGATTAGTGACAAATAGTTTGTGGGCGAAAACAGAACTGTTATGATATTAAGATTGTAACCATTGTCCATTTACACTTCTTGAATTAATTGAGAGGCAACGATAAGCACCATATAAGATATACAACGGTTGCACTAGATATATTCAGCTAGGTTATCAATCTCATCAGTTTTTTTTTTTAAAAATAATTCGTCCGAGGCCGCTATAGTGATGGGACGGTCTGTGCCTCTAACTATCAAGTCCTCCATTACTCCATACATACTGTTTTTTTTGGGTGGGGAGAGATGATTAAGAGAAACACTCGTAACATACTGTCGTAGTGTCGTACACAATGTAGTTGTGGAGAATCTGGACCACTATATATGCGTAGTGTATTGCAAGTGATCAGAAAGTGGAACACATGGATAAGCAAATACTCCATGCATGCTATAATGCCCTTATATGCATATATACTGATTTAAATGCTAAGCTAGAAATGTATCTAATGTTGTTACGCTATAACAGAAGACTCATGATATATACATACACTTAGTATGCTATTTTTTTTTCTTTCCTGTACGTCCTTCTTTTTCTTTTGAATCTGGCAACTATTCTTATTACATACTCATCCAATTAATAGATGTATGATCAACATAAAGCATCATTGTTTTAGCTAATTAGATTGCTTCTCGTGCAGGCAAAATGACTCAGTTGCTTCATATTGTGAACTAATTATTTAGCATGCTTAGTAGGCCTATATCACTACTAATGACTATACTACTGAGATCACTTCAACCCTAATTTATTTACCAGTCACTTCAGTCATGGTCAATCTAAATCAATATTACTTATGTTACCAATGCAATATTATTTGTTGTCTTTGTATATAATTTGTATCCTACACCCGAATTTATCATGCACCCTCTCACATTCTCCATTCATGTCCAACCAATGCACCCTTTCACATTATTCATTCATGTCCAATCATGTGCAAAGCATATCATGCATAAAAATGTGAGCAAGTGTCCCATGCTCTAGGTATGTAAACCCGGGTGTATAAAGAAAGAATTTGTTTTATTATTATTCCAATGTAATAATTAATGACTTTTCATTTTCTATGCACACAACATGACATATAAAATAACTAAGCAATAATGTTATTGCTTACTAGGTTTGATTAAGGACGCTTATTTTGAAATAAAAGTTTATATGTTAAGTTGATCATTTGAACCATGTTCAATGCATGTTATAATTCTTGGTTACTCTCTCTGTGTCTAAATATATAAGGCTTTTATGTCATTTTAAGCCAAACTTTGACTATTATATTGAATTTTCTAATTCTGTATTACTATACTATTTTGATATATGAACTTCACAATGTATCTTTGTAATTTTTGACAATTACTTTCTCCACTCCTATTTGTTCGTCCTATATGGGAATATAAGAAGAAACCAAGGTAAATGCATACTCCATTTTACATCCCCTCTCCTATAGTCTTACTCTTTAAAACCTCTCCCTTACTTTTTAAAACTTCTCTCTTACTTTTTGTTGTCCGTATAAACTAATATTATTTATAGGGAAAACTTTTTAAAACATTCTCATAGGAAAAACAAGATGAACAAATAGGAACAGTATGAGAAAACTCAATTGTCAATTCTCATTGTTGAAATATTTAGACACCTTATATTTTGAAACAGATTGAGTAATCTTTACCCCAATTCTATGACATACTCCCATTACCCTTTATTTGAGTTTTTGTCATAAATGACTTTTGACCCTTAATTTTTGCAATTATTATACCGTTTAGTCAACCATATTACACGTGCTCTCATTCAATTAATGTATCTGTCGAAAGATCCCTAATCTTTTTTCTAAAGTGTGCAATAATCAATTGAATGTTCTAAATCTACTTTCTTCAATTTGTGAATTTTAGAATGATCATTATTATATAGCTTTCTCTTGACAATTGGATGGGATAGTTGTTGCATGATTATTTGCATGGCTTGCTTTTGGTAGCTGAGTAGTTTTGATTTCAGAGACAGAAAGAGAATAATTAGGTATATAGTAATTAGTACCACGGATTTTTGAGAGAGATCTAGAGAGATACATACTCCCTCCGTCCCATATTATAGTGCTTCTTTCCTTTTAAGGTGTCCCAAAATATAATTCTTGTTTCTATTTTTTATTTCACATATTTCCATGATTTTCCTAGAAAAATTGTGCCACCATTACTTATTTGCTTAATGGAAATAGTTTTTTGCTTTGTTTATTCAACTCAAGGGTTGAATGAGTCATGCATTTAATACTCTTTCACCACTTATTTTTAGTCATTCTATTTACCTTAATAATCGTGAAAAAAAGAATTACGGAGGGAGTATTATGCAATTATGGATCTCTTATCCTAATGTAGTCAGGCATATACTAATTTTAGAATCTGTAGTAAAAGTTATCACATTGCATGTTTTTCACTTAGTGAAAAATAGAGCAAGGGTGGAGCCATACATTATTAAATATCATTGATCTTAAGATTATCTTAAAAACCGTGCTACAACATATAAAGCAAGAGGTATTATACGTTCATTCTTAATCAGATATCAATGACCTATAATTTTTTTGAATGTCTAAAACCCTTGTCAACAGAGTTTAATTACCTAACTTACCTACTTAGCAAAAGAAAACAAATTAA
The DNA here is from genome assembly GCA_947648045.1 of Beta corolliflora. Classification (NCBI taxonomy): domain Eukaryota; kingdom Viridiplantae; phylum Streptophyta; class Magnoliopsida; order Caryophyllales; family Amaranthaceae; genus Beta; species Beta corolliflora. The sequence continues at coordinate 15,926 of CANSZD010004142.1, forward strand.
GGCATAACAAAACTGAACAGTCCATACTAAGAGTCTACAAGATGACCTATATATTAACTTGTTTGTTGGTCAAATCTTTTCATCTGTACTTCTATATTTTTTTACTTGGGTGAAAAAAAACTCAAAGTACTAACCCAAGATAATGGATCATTGTACCGACTTAAGCTCTCATTATATATTAGTGGGCGTGCGTGCAAGCATAGCTCGTCTTTTAGTCCTTGTAATTTTATTGCATGATGAGAATCTATCTTACACCAATTTCAGTCAACAAGTGCATTATATCAGTTGGCAGTTGATTCTATATACTTCTTCGTAAAAAGTTTCAGTTAATCATGATTGTTGGTACGTTCTAAAGGATACCCTTACTGTCTTACACTGTTAGTCTGTTACATGTATAAAATAGATAGTGTAAATATTAGTAAATGGTCTCATATTCCATTATGCATCTCACTTTATTTCATTTCTTTTTCTTTTTGCTACATAATGAAGATAACGTTTTTCATTTGCATTTGATGCATATTAGTGGATCATATTGTAGTAGCTAGTTATTTGACAATTAAAGAAAAGGTGGGATATAGAATGAGACAATATATTATATATATAGAGGTTGAGGTGGTGGAGTAGTGACATCACTTCCCACCTCGTTTTCCTGAGGTCCAGAGATCGAAACTCATAGGACTTGTTTGTGGAATTCCCCGCTAGTGTGGATATTTGAGAACTTAATTGGCAATCATCGTCTTACTATCATCATATTTGACAACTAGCTCATCAAGTTTTTTTTTTATATTCTGATTCATCTGTACTTTCGCGACCAAGATGCACATTATACCCATGGGCCATGGGTATAAGATCAAATTTGCTTTAGTGAAATGCATGTTATCGTTGTAAACTCTCATATATATATATCAGTATTGTTGGCTTATCATAATATTGCATTATTGTTGGGTGAAAATAGGAGTTACTACCGCTGTACTCATAACAACTGTAGAGTGAAGAAACGAGTGGAAAGGCTGTCTGAAGATTGCCGAATGGTAATAACTACATATGAAGGCAGGCATAATCACTCTCCTTGTGATGATTCCAGCTCTTCTGAGCATGACCAATGCTTTTCCTCTTTTTGATGATCAAATTCAAATTGAAATATATCATGCTTATATATTAATTCTATTATAATGTGTATAATGTAATAATGATATGATATACTGCCCATTATTGTTGTAACTTCTTTACTCTCAATATTAAGCAGTTGTAAAGAAAAGTAGCATATGCATAATTCATGAACAACGTACTCTTAGGTCATATGTAGTACAATTTTGATGATTAATGAATTACTCCATAATGGGGAAGTACGTAGCAGCATGAATACAAGCTTCTTCTTTTTTCTATTTTTATTTTGAATAATATAGGATGAATACAAGCTAAGATGATGAATGATAGTGGACGTGTGCGTTGATGCCAGTGGTTATTATCACTTATCAGTGCATTTCCCCTCTAGTCTGTAGATATAGCATAAAGTGTTTTAGTGTTACCGGAACATCAATTTCAGGGTTGCAAATAAGCATTAGATACATTTCCTAGCTAGAATATATAGTATAAATTTAGAATTTATGACATAATCACACATCAATCGATGTAATGAATGCTTATTTATTAGTCCCTCCGTCCCATATTATAGTGCCTCTTTCCTTATAGGGTGTCCCAGAATATAATACTTGTTTCTACTTAAGTACAACATTTATGCCCAAAATACCCTCATTGGCAAATTTTTTTTCCCATTATATCCTCATTGATTCCACATAAACTCAGCCACACATTAATGATTTGGAATCTATTGACTCTCTTACCCAGGCAATATTACCCGTTCCAACCCATGTTCACATACCCATACCCCACTGCATTTACCCCATTTACCGTTACTTTCTCTCTCCTCTCTTCATTTTCTCTGTTCACACACCAAGATCACCCCCAAATTCTCTCTGTTCATATAGAAACCCTATTTCACTACTACAAAAAAGGCGTAGGAAACCGGTTGAAAATGGCCTAGGAAACCGGACTACAACAGGTCTCTATCTCACAGGTGTCCTAGGTTAGGAGACCGGTTATAATGCCTGGTCTCTTTGTTTATTTGGGAGATCAGTTGATAGGTAAAACCAGTCTCTTAGGTAACCGTACATATAATATGTAAAGAGGTTAAGAGACCAGTTATCATTTAAAACCAGTCTCCTTACCTTACCCTTTGAAACCAGTTATTGACCACAACCGGTTTCTTAGATTTAATAGACGATTTTTTTAAAATTAGAATATTACAGTATACATACATTGTAGGAATTGATGCCTTGAATTCTGGCCAGAGGGCATGTTTCGTCGGCTCGCCCGATTGAATCGGGCAGGCTCGCCTGATCGGGCGAGGTAGCGTCTCAGCAGCAGCTCAAGGAGTGGAGCGCCCGATGGCATCGGGCGTCGTTGCGAACTACGACTCGGGTGATGGTCGCCCGATCGGGCCCGAGACTGGTTTTGGCTTGGCGAGTACCGCCCGATCGGGCGGATTCCGCCCGAACCGATCGGGTGGAGGTTTAATGAGACGCGGATCGCGATTTTCCGATTTTGCATATAAATAGGTTTTTTAACCTAGCTTATTTTTTGACAATTAAGACATTAATCACCTCTGTAATTCTGATTATTCTTCTCATCAATATTATTATTCTCTCTCTGCCCGTGGATGTAGCCAACACTCCGTTGGTGAACCACGTTAAATCTGTGTCTGATTATTCTTTGTTTTGCATTCAATATTTGTTCTTTCTCACATCTGTTATAACAAATTGGTATCAGAGCTTTGTGTTCGATCCGGGTGAGAAAGATGTCTGGGATGAATGTGAAAATTGATAAATTCACTGGGAGAAATAGTTTCAGTCTATGGCAGATCAAGATGCGTGCTTTACTGAAGTAACAAGGGTTGTGGGCACCGTTGGCAAAGAAGTCATCGGATTCAGAAACCGCTGAGATGGCAGTTCTGGAGGAGAAGGCGCATTCAACAATTATGCTATGTCTCTCTGACGACATAATTACTGAAGTTACGGAGCGGGGAAACCGCTCGCCGGTCCGTGGTTGAAATTAGAGAGTTTATACATGACGAAATCTCTAACCAACAAGTTGCTTTTGAAGCAATGTCTGTTCAGCCTGCGTATGCAGGAAGGTATGTCTCTGAGGGATCATCTAGATAAATTGAATACTATCTTGCTAGATCTTCGTAATATTGATGTTAAAGTAGATGATGAGGATCTTTGCTTTAATTCCGTTAGTATCTTTGCCTTTATCGTATGAGAATTTTGTGGATTCTTTTATTGTTGGGAAAGGTAGTCTGTCATTAGAAGAAGTAAGATCTGCTCTTCATACTAGAGAAGTCCGTCATCAGGCATCTGGTTCTAGTACAGAAAACCAGACATCTGGATTAGTTGTCAATGGGGGTAAGGGACAGGGAAAATCTGGTAAAGAGAAATCGAACCATAAAAATTCGAATTCTAAGGGTCCTAAACCTAATGATGTCTGTAATTACTGTAAAGAGAAGGGGCAATGGAAAAACGAGTGTCCTAAGAAAAAGAAGCACGGAGACAAGAATGAAGGTTCTACTCGCTCGGCGTAAACCGATAGTAATTCGAGGAAGATCGGCCCTAGTTGTTAATGATCGGTCACATTATAGGGATGTGTGGGTTCTTGATTACGGGGCATCGTATCATATTAGTCCCCTGCAGGGAGTGGTTTTCAACTTATGAGCGAGATAGATGGGGGTTGTGTTTCTATGGCCAACGGTCTTGCCCGCAAAGTAGTTGGAATAGGCTCCATCAGTTGAGGACTCATGATGGTACATTCGTACCTTGAACGAAGTTAGGCATGTTCCACTCGATGACAAAGAATCGATATCTTTGAGTCTTCTTGACAGTAGAGGTTTCAGTTTTCAAGGTGAAGGTGGAGTTATGAGTGTCTACAAGGGTTCGAAGGTAGATCTGAAAGGTATTAAAAAGGGTACCTTATTTTTTTTTTCAGGGGTTCTACTTGTGACGAGTTCCCGTCTGTCGTTGCATCATCCGAGGTTCCCAAGGAGGATATGACCAAGTTATGGCATAGGAGACTTGGACATATGGGTGAAAGGGGGATGCAAATTCCGTCAAAAGGGACCTTTCGTGTGGGCACAAGGTGCAGGACTTAGAGTTCTGTGAGCATTGTGTGTTTGGGAAGCTTCATCGCAGCAAGTTTCCAAAGGCTGTGCATACTACAAAGGGCACACTTGATTATATTCACTCTGATTGTTGGGGTCCTTCCCGAGTTGAGTCTATTGGAGGTTACAGGTACTTTGTGTCGATGATTGATGATTATTCAAGGATGACTTGGGTAATTATGATGAAGCATAAGAGTGAGGCTTTCATGAAATTCAAGCAGTGGAAGGCATTGGTGGAAAATCAAGTTGGAAGGAAGATCAAAAGACTGCGAACTGATAATGGTCTGGAATTTTGTTGGTCTGAGTTTAATGAGTTCTGCAAGAATGAAGGGATTGCACGTCATCATACTGTCAGGAATACTCCACAGCAGAATGGGGTAGCAGAACGCATGAATCGATTGACTCGTTGGAGAGAGCGAGGTGCATGCTCTCTAATCTCGGGTTACCTAGAAGATTTTTGGGCGTAAGCCGTAAGCACAACTTGCTATCCGATCAACCGTGGACCTCACACTTGGTATTGATTCGTAAAACACCTTATGAGGTGTGGTCTGGTAAGCCTGCAGATTATTCTCTGTTGAGAGTTTTTGGTTCTACTGTTTATTATCATGTAAGTGAGGGTAAATTAGAACCTAGAGCTAAGAAGGGTGTATTTGTGGGTTTTGGGAGTGGAGTTAAGGGCTATAGAATCTGGTCACCGTCTGAGAGTCGAGTTATACTTAGTAGAAGTGTAATATTTGATGAAAATTCTATGCTTAACCCCACTGTGAAGTCTATGGTAGTGTCTGGTTGGTAGCGATGTTGATAAACAGGTGGAGCTGGAAGTCACTTATGATGGGAGTGAATTACAGCACCAAGGTGGAGAAGATCAACATGGTGCTACTGAATCTGAATCTTCTAGTCATCCATCCGCCTCATCTGAAGCACATCGAACAAGTATAACACTTAATAGAGCTAGAAGAGTTGGTGTGGGACCTCCTAGGAGGTATGGTTTGAGGACATGGTTGCTTATGCACTGCAGGTTGCTGAGGAGGTGGAGGTAGATACTCATGAACCATCCACCTACAAAGAAGCGGTCTCAGGCAGTGAGTCTGCTCAATGGCTCGCTGCTATGGGAGATGAAATGGAGTCTCTGGATAAGAATCATACTTGGGAGCTAGTCAAGCGTCCTAAGGAGAGAAAAATTATCACTTGCAAATGGGTTTTCAAGAAGAAGGAAGGGACCTCACCTTCTGAGGGGGTCAAGTATAAAGCTCGGGTTGTTGCAAGAGGGTTCACTCAAAGGGAAGGGGTTGACTATAATGAGATTTTCTCACCAGTGGTTAGACATACTTCCATCAGGGTGCTACTAGCAATAGTTGCACATCGGGATCTTGAACTTGAGCAACTAGATGTGAAAACAAACTTTCCTACATGGGGAGTTGAAGGAAGAGATTTATATGACTCGGCGAGATAGGTTCCAAGTTCCCGATAAAGAAGACTATGTTTGCAGACCGAAGAAGTCCTTGTATGGGCTAAAGCAGTCTCCTGCAAGGCGGTGGTACAAAAGGTTTGACAGCCTATATGATTGAATTGGGTTACAACAGAGTCCGTATGATTGTTGTGTGTACCACAATAAGTTGGATGATGAATCATGGATTTATTTGGTCTTGTATGTAGATGATATGCTTATAGCCGCAAAGTCCAAGTCTCGATATTCATAGGTTGAAGGGTCTTCTCGATCGAGTTTGAGATGAAGGATTTGGGTCTTGCGAAAAGATTTTGGGGATGAAGATTTATAGGGAAAGAGATCAGAGGAAGCTTTTCTTGTCACAGAAAGGCTACATTCAGAAGATTTTGTCAAGGTTTGGCATGTCAACAGCTAAGCCTATAGATACTCCAAGTGCCTCCAATAATCATTTGTCTGTTGCTTTTGCACCCAAGTCTGCTGAGGAGAAGGAGTATATGAGTAGGGTTCCTTATGCTAGTGCAGTAGGGAGTCTGATGTATGCTATGGTCTGCACTAGGCCGGATCTTGCACATGCAGTCAGTGTTGTTAGTAGATTCATGGGTGATCCTGGTAAGGAGCATTGGCAGGCAGTCAAGAGGATTTTTCGTTACCTTCGAGGTACGCTCGATGTCTGGTCTCATTTACGCCAATGATGCTCAGTGTTTAGTTCTTTGGTTATTCTGATTCTGATTATGCTGGAGATGTAGACAGTAGAAGGTCTATGACTGGCTATGTATTTACTCTTGGTGGCTCTGTTGTTAGTTGGAAGGCAACTTTGCAGGCTACAGTTACTTTGTCTACTACTGAAGCAGAGTATATGGCATTGACAGCACCTGCTAAAGAGGGAATATGGTTAAAGGGGCTAGTTAGTGATCTTGGTTTGCATCACGATAAGGCCATTGTGTATTGTGATAGTTTGAGTGCAATATGCTTAGCCAAGGATCAAGTCCATCATGAAAGGACTAAGCACATTGATGTGAGATATCATTTTCTGAGGAGTGAGAAGAGGGTTAAGGTGAAGAAAGTAGGTACTGCTGATAATCCTGCTGATATGTTCACTAAACCTGTTCCACAGAGTAAGTTTCAACATTGTTTGAACTTGCTCAATGTTCGTGACTGTTAATTGCCCTTTGGGGCAAGTCTGGGGCCTTTAGGGGCTAATCTGGTGTCCTTAAGGGACAAATGCGGTCCGGTTGTCTTTTCGGGGCAAATCTGTTTGCAGGGAGAATCTGGGCATTGTGTTCAATGCATCTGTTTTTTGTTTATCTGGTTCATTGTGAGAGGATTCAAGTCAAGGTGGAGATTTGTAGGAATTGATGCCTTGAATTATGGTCAGAGGACATGTTTCGTCGGCTCGCCCGATTGAATCGGGCAGGCTCACCCGATCGAGCGAGGCAGCGTCTCAGCAGCAGCTCAAGGAGTGGAGCGCCCGATGGCATCGGGCGTGTTCGCCCGATCGGACGTCGTTGCGAACTACGACTCGGGCGATGGTCATCCGATCGGGCCCGAGACTGGTTTTGGCTTGGCGAGTACCGCCCGACCCGATCGGGCGGAGGTTTAATGAGACGCGGATCGCGATTTTCCGATTTTGAATATAAATAGGTTTTTTAACCTAGCTTATTTTTTGACGATTAAGACATTAATCACCTCTGTAATTCTGATTATTCTTCTCATCAATATTATTATTCTCTCTCTGCCCGTGGATGTAGCCAACACTCCGTTGGTGAACCACGTTAAATCTGTGTCTGATTATTCTTTGTTTTGCATTCAATATTTGTTCTTTCTCACATCTGTTATAACATACATTATCATGAAACTGCTCCTGTATTTGTGGCTCCTTGTATATACACTTTTTTTATTATAAAACAATATATAAATAACAACAATATTATTAAATAGAAATTCCTGCTTGCTTTATTCATCATGTCAAAAAAAATATTTGCTACATTTAATTTATATCCAAAGGCAATTTCTCTCAAAGCATCAATTTCTTCCAATAATGTCTTACAAGAAAAGTTTATATTAGCTAATGCTATCTACTAAAACTAAAGTTCTAAAATAATCAAATAATATATACAATATAAAATTGACCGTCGTCTTCAATCTCCATCGTCTTGTGTTTGACTGTTTAAATATTTTACCCACATATCTCTTAGATCGTCAATCATCTCGTGCGAATAAGTGCTGAGAATCCTAGGAAAGTGCTGCAAAATAATTTCAGATAATTATAATTATAATTTGAACTAGGATATACATATTTTATAAGCTTCTTATACACAAACTCATAAATAAAAAAATCGATTAGAACTAGGATATAATATATGAAAATCTGAAAACTATAACCCGAATGAGAACTACATTCATAAACTATCACAACACATGTTAATAATGTCAAAAAGGGAATTAAACATCACGTGCCGGAGGAAGGGGGAGTTACCATTGAGATTTTCCCAAATTATTATTAGATGTCATTAATGAGTTACGAAGTTACCTTATCATGAATAAATAGCCCTCTACTTACGATAGTTTCAATCATGTAATGACAAACATAATATCCATAATCCTTTGAGTCTGAGCTTGACGAGGACACTGTCATGAAAAAGTTCAAATAAATCAACAACTCACATAACTATTTCAATTGAAATGTGTCATTACATGTGGTATATTTTTAGATATATTGTTACACAAACCTGTATTATTTACCACCTTACATGATGCTTTTTCAGTTTCTTAACATCCTTACGATGAACCATGAATCTAAAGAAAAGGAGACTCAAAAGTCAAAAGTTTGGGTGCATATTTACGTATCTAAAGAATCATAGCATTTTACTTATTGTAATGAAATACGATTAACAGTGGTTCCTATCTATCATGGATCTAGTTTGAAGCTTCTAGAAAATATAATTCAGAAAGAACCGAGCAACAACTATGAAATAAGTTTCATATAGTAGGTCATAGAGAACGTACGGGGATCATAATGGTGCACAAATACACAACACCGACAACGGAGGATTCTAAATGCTACCGAACTTACCTAAGCTATGTACCCGTTTGTCGATTCGAAGTTAGAAATATCAAGGTCATTAATTTCAAAACTCTATAAGCACCTCAAAGTCCCATAAAAAGGGAATCCTAATTCAATCAATGAGAGCATCTTGTGGCTGCAACAAGGGTAAGAAATGGCACAAGCACACAGGTAGCGCATAAAAATCATGAGGGGAAAGAACATCCCACTTGAATCAATTTACTATTTAATGTTTCATTTACACACACTAAGGCAGAAGTACTAGTAAGGTGCAATGCTTGCCGCCTATCCGCGAAAATGGCAAGCAAAGTAAGTGATTGCCCGATCTCTTATATAAGTTGATAAATCCGGTTATTCTGAGGAGAGAAGGAGCCGAAATCATTGCAGATCTAGGTTGGGCTCAAATCGATGTTGATAATCAAGTTAAAGAGGGCACTTTCAAGAGATGTGGAGTTGTGTTTAAATCCGGTGCATATATGGGTTTGGCAGACACAAAATTATTTAAGAACAATATATATGAAAGAAAATGTTGATTTAGAATGCCCAGACAGAGAAGAAAATATTTGACAAGAATGTACATTGTACAGGAAATAGAAAACATTTCACCAAAAATGTAGCTCATAAGAGTAGTTAAACAAATATATTCAAGTTCCCAACATTAACAGGTAACAAGCTAAGATCAGGGTTTCACCAACATTGAACTCAAAATCAAAGAAAAAGAAAAAGAAATTTGAAAATGTTAGAACAAGAGAGGAAGAGAAAAACCAGAAGCCATTAGAATCCAAAGAACCTGAAAATTCACATCATACATAAAACAAACAAACACATATGCTGGAGGAGGTATTTTCACTATTTGCTCCATTGGAAGATCAAAGTACTTGGAATATAAAACAAAAACGAAAAATCATACAAAATAACCAAATCTATCCCCATTGAATCTGTCAACAACAAAACCAAATCTGCTATTTTAAAGTGAATTCAGTTATAGTAAAAGCAAATTAGGGCTAGATTGGAAAAATTACTTGCACTAAGGACATCAAAACTGAAAACAGCCCCGCGCCACCACTGCTAAACCACCAGCGTAGCACCGCCCCTGCTGCAACGCCCTACACCACCTTATCCTCCCTTCGACCTCAACCACCACCGTGCCAGCACACCATCAACTACCCTCGTTCACACTACCCTGTCTCTCACCTCGAACCACCTGCAACCACCACCTCCTTCAACTCGCGCCATTGGAAGCCTGCACACCCCCCTCCCCCCCAAAACCTCTCTCTCGTCGGGAACGAAATGTTTTTGGTATTCGAATTGACTAGCAATTGGGAAGTGTAAATTCGAACTCCTAAGTATGAGATTGAGATTTGAAAGAAATTAGGTGAAAATGTGATGCCAAGAATAAGCAGTTACAGATTTAAAGTAATTCCATTATTGAGACTTGAGAAGGGTGGTTTGAGGGTTTAGCGTCATTCTACACAAATGGAGTATTAGGAAAAGAATATCAATTATGTAATAGAAGTATTCTAATCTAATTAAGTATTGACTGTTGTTTCCACATAAAAAAAAAGCAAAAAACAAAAGGAAATCTACCTCTTGTAGCAGCAGTATTATGTTGGAATTTTTTTTTTAAAAAAAATTATCAAGGAAACCGATTTTACTTAAAAGTTGTTTCCTATCTCTTAACAACTATTTTAATAAATTAACTAGTTAAACTTAAAAAACCGGTTTTTGAGAATAACTGGTTTCATATATTTATGAAACAGGTTAGTAAACCCAACCAGTCTCCTATAGGTAGTCTCTTTGGCCATTTTTGTAGTAGTGTTTTTTTGCGTTTTCTCTCTCTAAAAATGCATGAATGTCTTCAATTTTGCTCTAGTTTTCGGTGCAAAATTTCTTCATTTCTTATTCAGATCTGTTTCAATAAACTAAATTTGGGTAAGGTATGAAGAATTCTCAATTTTTCGATGATCAAGTTGTGATCACCATTTCAGATACAGAGGTATGTTTGTTTTTTTTACCAAAAAAATGTTTTCAACCTTGTTTCGTATTCCAAACATATTTAAAGGCTACAAGATCTCTTTTTTCCCAGATCTGATTTTAGGGTTTCAACTTTTTCAATTGAAATTTCTCAGATCTGATAACAATACTTCCATATTTTGGTTTTCAAAAACAAAAATGATTTTTGTTGCTCACTTTTGAAATGTGTTACGGATTTTCACATACTTCCAAAGATGATGTCCCAAGTGATACTTACTCATGTTCTGATTATCCAAATTGCGATTTGGGGCCGGATTGTCAAGGGATTCATAGCTACAGTGCTAGGTATCTTGAAAATGATACAAGTACTGAGGTGGTTGGTGAACAAAAAGATGTTGTTGCATGCGATAATCAGGTTACATAGGTGATTATAATCAGTGATGATGATGATGATTTGCTGGTTACAAAGAATGATGGTAAGGAAAAAAATGCTAAATCAAGTTCCCCTGTTGTTGATCATACTGTTGAGGCGTTCACTGGTAATCTAAGTGACTCAGAATCATGCTGTTGAGGCGTTTAAGTGTTATCTAATGGGTTGCTAGGTATCCCGTTTCTACTTATTTTTGCTGCTATTGGTGTTTAATTTTGACGTTTTGAAGTTGTATTTCAATATTAATAATGTTGTTTGATTTCAACATGAATTTATGTGGATGATTATTTGTTCTAATGTTCTTAACATCTTGTCCTATGTATGTTGTGACTGTTTTGATTATAACTATTGTGTGGTCGGTGTGACTATAACTCTTGTGGGCCGATTTGGCTATGACTCTTTTGCTTGTAATTGGACCGGTGGTCGGGTTTGACTATAGATCTTGTTAATGTGTTTTTGGAAGATTTTATGTTGATGTTTTGTGAATGTGTTTTGGATTTATGTTGGATGATCTTATTGTGGCTGGTTTGAGTATAAATTTTGTCCCCTTATGGAGTTTTGTATTGGTAAGCCTGAAAAAAAATGTAATCAATGATGAGGATTCATTATTCATAACATATCAATTCTTATAACCAATTTTTGATCTTAACACTCTTAAGCCACCAGTTTGAAAAAACTGAAGAGGCATTTGAGTAGTTGTGGATTGAATTGAACATGAGAATTGCATAATTGTTGAATGGGGACTCCTGAGATTACAATCACAACATGATCATCCAAAGTTTTCATTACATTTTCACAATTTAGTTTGGTTATGAACTTACTTTCATTATCTTTGTTTTTTAACTTACTTTCACAAAATTTTGTTACTTTCTGTTCTAAAAACCACTAAACCTGAAATTAAACTGAAATTAAAAACTTAATTGAACTAACTTAAACTTTTTGTGTTATTAACTTCAACTTAAAAACTTACATTCTGTTTTTGTTACTTTCTGTTTTTTACTTCCTGTTTTTACTTTCTGTTTTTTTTTTACTTTCTTTTTTTGTTACTTACGGTTTTTGTTACTTTCTGTTTCACAAAATATATTTTGTGTTTGAACCACTAAAACTGTAAGTAAACTGAAATTGAAAACTTACTTAACATTCATTAAACTTGAACTTAAACAACACTACTGAAATTACAAATAAACTGAAATGAAATTACAAAAAAACTGAAATTAAAAACTCACTTGCATTCTACTGGACTGAAATTAGTTTTTAAAAAAATAAACTTCAACTGAACTTCCTAATTTGTGTTTGAACTTGATGCCCCATTCATTACCTTCTCCCATGCTTCACTGACTGCCCACATAGGTGCAGTCACTTGATCTCCAAGCTTCCCCTCACTTTGCATTTTTTTCTTGTTGACATGTGGTACATCATAGTCATTCCCACCCCCCACATTTTAAGATTTCATTCATCACAAATTGTAGAGAGTACCATACATTGCTAAGTGTTTTGTGATCAAGTTCATGGTATGCTTCATGGACAGCTTCCAACATCTTGTCCACATCTTGTGGCATTTTTTTGTGCATTAGGGACTGAATAGACCTGAAAAAACCCAAATCTAAGATGTTTAGTTCTGGACTATTTGGTGGTTGTTGAAGTAGGATGAAAGTGAACCCATCTTGTTGATAAACTTGCTGTCATTCAGGGTCCTCCTGCGTAATGTGAGCTTTTGCATTGTCCTGTTGGATGAAAATTGTCTTTGGTCCACCATCATCTTGTGGCCATCTAGCTTTGATTCTTTGGAATCATTTGTTCAATTAGCATTTGCCTTGTGACTCCTCGATTCACGATTCCACAATTTTAGTAACCATAGTCCCCTTTGGCCTATTCTTTGAAGACCTCTTAGCAGGTTCTTGATAGGTAAATGGGAAAATCCCAATCTTACCATCAAAGGTACACTCACCATCTTCATTGTACCTTGGCCAACCAACCACAGTTGTGAACATTACCTTTGGTATGAATTTGCTTGAAGATGCAGCCCTATATTTGCCTCTTTCATTTTGTGCCAAGTACACCCTTTGTGATTTGTTTGATAAGTAGAACCACTTTTCATCCAAATGCACAAAGTCATACATTGGGTAATATTTTCTCATTGTCAATGGGTTGTCTCTCATTAACAAATTAAGTATCCACTCAAGTCTTGTCTTCTTGTTGGGCTCCTTCAAACCTGGGTGCAGGGGATTTGTGTGAGGCCTGATATGTCCCCTCTTTATCATCTTATGGACTGTGCTTTTGGAAACTTGCAGCATTGTTGCTAAGTCCCTAATACAGGATCTTCGGCCCATTGCCAAACTTGTGATGCTATCAACTGGTACTTGAATTATTTTTCTACCACACATGTGCATCTTGGTTAACACACTATCTTTCAGCATTGTTTTTGTATGTTTCTTTGCTGAGTTCCAAATACCACTAACACATCTCACAGATATGTTGAATTCTGTGGAAGTTGATTTGATTGAGCCATATTGCAATTTTCCCTCCTTGGCTCTGTTCATCAGAAACAACAGCACTTTAAGCCTGCTGTCACTGCTGAGCCTGTTCCGCTTATGATGACTAACATTATTGAGTCCTTCTTTTGGTGCTGGTTGCTCTTGTGCTGCTGCATTCATGTTTGAATCAAATGGTTCAACATTGAGATCCAATGGGAAACCAACCGGATCTTCAAAGTCCCAATTATCATTACCAAGCACCATTTCTTCGTCCATGTATGAACACCAAGCATCGTTCAAATTCCAGTCTGAAGCCATGAAAAGAACAAGCAATGAAGCAGTGGATGGTTAAAGGTGTTTAAGTTTTTTTTTTTTTTTGTTAATGAGTAGAGAGTGTTGGTTATGTATTTATAGTGTTTACAACATCAGTCTCCAGTTTGCAAAATTTAGAGGGCAAAAACGAAATTTCTTTGCTGCCTTGTTTTTGGATTAATGGAGTAGTCCATGTACTCTCAATTCTTGTATTCCTATTGGTTGCAAAAAAAAATGAAGCAATATCATTGGTCAGTTCATGTTTATTTGGATTCGTGCACAGTGTTAACCAAATTTTAGCCTATAAATATGTTGTATTAAAGTGAACCAGCTAAGAAAAAGAAGAAAGACTCTTCAAATTCTCGGATGAACACATACATCAGTTATCTCCGTTTCTTTTTCCTTTTTTTTAAACAAATGCATTAATACAGTTGCAATTAACTTCCCAATGCAAGAGTTCCATAACTATAGATTCTATTCATCTTAAGAACCGCGCAAAAACGGAATCAAACACTATAATATGGAACGGAGGGAGTATTTAATTATATTCATTTTAAGAGTTGAATGTATCATTTTCTAAATGATAAATAATTGTGTGAATAGGAAATTAGATTTTCACCACATGTTTGATAGACGGTGATATTGGCGGGTTATCAATTTATATCTTTATTATATAAGGGAAGAGGGAGGAAGATGGTGTCCCCCTCTAAAAATACTAAAGTACCCTTAATGATCTAATATAATGAAAAAATTACAAATTAAAAGAAAACAATTTAAGGACCCTTTCTAATTTCAACTTGCCATTCTAAACAAGTTAAAAATAGTATATGCATCAAATATCTCAATAAAAAAAAATAAATGGACAAAATATCTTGACCTTTTTTTATAAGAGAACATGACGTCTACTTGAAAATTCTGAAACACTCATTACCTTTGATACTCTTTAATTCAGTCAAACCAACTCATTATGTGTATTTTTTTGTTCAAAATTCATTCACAAAAAATTAATATTAAAAATCACTCACAACCTTTGTTAGTTTTTTTTTACATTAGTGAATTAATATATCTAAATTCATCTAACTATTAATCTTTCACATTTTAAGTGTAATCATAACTATAGTACAAATGGAGTATATAATAGAATAACAAGTGTTGAAATTAACGCACGCATCGTGTGCATATAAGGCTAGTGTCTTATTATTGTGTCCAAGATAGATTGATAGTTGAACTTTATCCTCAGCCATTTTTTTTCATACTTTTTCAATATGGTAATGGATGGCAAACCAGTAAGAATATAAAAAATTGATATTTGAAGGTTGAGTCCAGGAATGGTAATAGTCCAAGACCCGATCCAGATCGACCCAGTAAAACCCGCCTCACTTTTAAGGGTTTAGGTCTACGTTTTTAGACCGAATGGGTTCGGGTTGGATCTGTGTGTAAATATTTTTGGGGCGGGTATGGGTTCGACTCTAGTGATGTTGGACCCATAGCCGCCCCAGATTCGACCCATAGACTTATATATTTTTTTTTTTTGTTCCAAAAATCAAATACATAGAAATTGCAAAAATCCAACTGACAAGTTACATGCCATACTATTATCAAATGATTTTCTAAAGAATTGAAATTAATGCCATAATTCTCTATGTTCTAAAGAATTGGAATTAATGATGAGATGGATGAGAATTTCCAAATGATTTTTTTCCTACTATTATCATTATATACTAAAGTATATGATGTTATGAATTTTAATAGTATTGTGTATTACTTTTGAATTAAAATAGGTTTCAATACTTATTTTTCTTGAGATTTAATGTTACTACTTCATTATTTACTTAATTGTTAGTAGTTAGTAGTTGAGCTCAGCGTTAACTTTGTTATATGTAAATAAATTTAGGTGGAAAAATTGTACTTTCTCTTTTTTTTACATAAGTGCAATAACTTGACTTACCCGCTTGATTCCCAATTCACAATCTATTAATATCTCTAGTTATGTATTTGTAAAAATTATAAAAAGTTGATATTATGAAAATATTCATTGAAACAAAACTAACAATAATATTTTATATGATCATTTTTGTTTTCATATATTAGTAACAAAAGATACGGTAAAAGTGAGGTATGTAAATAAGACGAAAAGTTTCAAAAGTTGTTGCACTTAAAATGAAACGAGATGAAGATATCTTAAAGAGTCAATGGATGATAAAAAGAGTATCTTAAAGACCCATTTTGAACACATTTTAAAAGCTAGGACCCGCTGCACTACAGGTGAATATGGGTAGTCCATAATAGAAAATTACTATAGACCCACACATGAGACCACATACATGGTACTCCTACTACATTAAATAACTTTTCTCTCTCCTTATTTTAACATAAATATTAACACGATACCCTACTTCCAACTCTCTCCTATACCCCTGTGAGTCTATGACAAAACAAGTGTTGCAATAATTTTGGAGCGGAAAAAGTATTAAATATTTCGAAAAACTACAAAGAAACATATAGTGGTTAGTAACAAAAACTATGGGCTGTAAGGCTGTGCCATCATACTGACCCAATTATAAATGGACTTTCTTCTTGAATTTTGTTATTTCTTTTATACAATCTTGACCTGAACCTAAAATGTAAGAAAGCCCAATAATATTATTGAGTAACAATAAAATCCCGTTCTCTCTCTTCACCTCCAGCTCCTGAGCAAAGCACCTCCAGCTCTCCCAAATTAAGGTTAGTTAACAATTTTCTTGATATAAATTATTCACTTGTCTAATTTATACACCTTGTTAATAATATAATTGCATATCATTGACAATTATATCATAATTAGTACGATAGTAAGTCTATAGTAAAACCTTTGCTGTTGAAAGTGTTGGGCAAATAAATTTTGGTATATATTGTATTCATTGTTTGATTGAAGTAATTTTGTTGATTCAAAACAGCAACAGGTTTATAATTGCTTTAATATTAATAAAAAGAAGCATGTAATTCTTGTCTTGTTTTGGAGTTTGATAGTAATTTCATTTCATTTGTATAAAAGTGTTTTATGAGAGTGTAACGAATAAAATGTTGTTGATCAATCGTAAAAGTTCCATTTTGGGAGAAGCGTGTCATCGGATGGTGTGATAATAATTGAATGTTTGTTGGGTATTTCGTGTGTTTTTGTTGTTTTAGTGTTCACTTCTCAACCTTCCGTTCCGTAATATAGTTCTCGTATTCCTTTTTCATGTCCCGAAAAGTTGTTCCTATTTCAAATCTTTCTACTTTTTTTTTTTTTTTTTTTTTTTGTTGTATTTCTATTGGTTATTTTTGTTTGTTTAAGTTAATTTTGTTGCTTGAAACAATGAACACAATTTACCGAATGCCTTCAATCAATGCTCTTTTATTTAAAATAAAGGACAAACCATTTACTTTCGAATACAAGTACAACATTAAGGCTCCGTTTGGTTGGGTGTAAAACATTTTCAGTGTAAAATGATTTTCATGGAAAACAAATTACAATGGAAAACACAATTCCAAAATTAGTTTTTTCGTTGTTTGGTTCCATGTAATAAAAATGATGAAACGAAAGGAAAATGAAAGGGAAAGTAAGGAGGTTGTGAGAGGAGTGTACAAGAGAGATAAGGAAAAGTAAGGAAAAAAGTTTTCCCTTCATTTTGAAGGGAAAATGGTTTTCCATCATTGGAAGATCAATTTTACTCCTAGGGAAAATGGTTTTACACTCCTTTGCAAACCAAACATGGAAAATTGAAAATAGAGAAAAACAGTTTTCCAGGAAAATGCTTTACGCCCTACCAAACGGAGCCTAAACACAAGCCATGATGTGTTAGACATTCCTTAATTTATGTGAAAAAATGCAATCCAAGAACTATATTATGGGACAGAGGGAGTACATCTCATTCAAGTCTCTTTGTGGGGGTAATGATTAGTTATATCAAAACTTCACACCTAGTTTTCTTCCTGAGTTTTGATTAACTAATTGTGGTCTCTTGTCTTTGAGCTCCCTCCTTACAAATGGTCGCTTCTCGAGGTTGCTTTTGCCAAACTCGGCCTCACTTGTTTTTACTCAGCGCGCTCAATCCCATGCTCTTGTCGCCAACAGGCAATAGTCCCTCTTTTCACTTGAAAACTCTCTGCTTGCGCACGCACCCTTGCCATTGGATAGGCAAGAGTGTGCTGCACGCCAAATGTCAAATCATTTAGACTGTGATAGTTTGTTCCAGAGCTTAGGCTAGTGACCATCCTCGAGAGACCTTAGTCATACATGATGAGTAATAATGAAAGATTTACTATCGAAGAAAGACTTGAGTGGCTTAAAGTTATGGTTGATGAGCTAACTCAATAATGAGATGCATTGTGCGAAGAACTTTCTTTTATCCACAAAAAAGTGGATGCTAACCATCATAAGATAGAGATTACACTCATTAAAGCCGTGGGTAGAGAGAGTGTTTAGCTCACTTAATATTTTCATAATATGCTAGTATCATTCCCCCTATTATCATTCTTCTACATTAATCCCTTGCCGGCTACTGACAATTTCCCTAACAACCTTTAACTAACTTTTTTTACCATTTTACTGATGTGCCCCTGGCTGCCTCTTTTGTCTTCTAGGTTCTAGCATAGGTAAAGCGAATAGGAGGTGTTGTGTTTCTTGCATGATTGTAGAAGCTGTCTTCAGTTGGAACTTTGTTACTCCTTCATGAAGTCTTTTTCTTTGCCTTTAGTGAAACTTCATTCTTTCTGATAACAGATCTTCATGGATCGTTGGACTGGTATCTTAAACGTTCCTCTGTGCCCAAAGGGCACTGCAAACTGTAGAATAGCAGCGTCCCTCTGCATTTCACCTTCAAAAGCACTCCTTGTAAGTTATCTTATCAGAGTTAGCAACTTGTTCATGCACTCTTTATTTGACTAGGCTACTCAACATCTATCAACCTTTCCTGTCATTCTAAAAGGTGTAGTTTGGGATGGGCATGATGCTAAGTCGGACATGGAACTGCTCTATCTTTCTTGAGATTCAATGTCAAACTCATATACTATAATCTATTTGCATATGAAAATTCATATGGTATGCAGGTGCCTACAGCAAATGCCATCCTCTTTAACGGAGATCGAGTTGAAGGGACTGGAAACCCAGTGATTGAGAGGCTGTCTGATATAAAAAATATAGCTGAGATTCTTGTGTCAAAATTTGGAGCTTCTATTAATGCATGGGTTATTGAGGCCTCCACTTACAATGGCCCCTTTGCTGTATACAAAGAACTTATTCAGTCTTCTAACCAGCGGGGGGAGCCACAATCATACTGTCCTAATGGATTTCCGGCCTCCACATCTGTTGTTGCACTTTTGTCAAATTTCCTTAAAGAGGTGTGTTCTGCTAATATGATATAGCTTTGAGCCTTAATTTTTTTTCACAAATTAGTTAATTATGTTTTACAACAAGATTCCCATTACCCCAAATATAAGTTACAAACTTACAATCGTCATGTAGAGACTAACCAATCTCATTCAGCTGTGCAAATTGGGTTACTTGTTTTTGTAGTTCACTATTTTTTTCACATTCAGGATCTTCAATGTTTTATTTCTTCAGGTATGGTACGTCTTTCATTGCATTCTATTGTTTTTATTAGCACGATTCCTGTAGACCTCTTTTGCACTGTTGTGTGCTGGAGATCTGTGAAAAGCAAGCTTTGGAGGAAGAACACAGAAGATAACAGTGTATTCAATATTCATATTGCTTCTTAGAGTTTTTCTCACTAGCTGCATTGTTGGAAGCACAGAGCACCTCATATCCAGTGAATCCATTGATATATTGGATCTTTGTGGATTCTTGACTCTGGAACAGCCTTATTGTGCCTAACATTCTAGTGGACCACCAGTGATCAGATATCTGATGGATTTGTGAAATTTTCCATGGCTGCATTACACTGCATCCTTATGTGCTGTCAATCCTGTGGTTAAGGTGTTAGAAAAATTTCAGCTTAAGAAGAAATAATCATTTCATCGTGAACCTGTGTGACTTGATCACTTGAGATTAAAATCGTAGCATTTCTTTTCAATGCAGTTCTGCGTGATTACTTTGATTGTGAACCAACTTGCCATTCTAAACTGTTGTGTGCTGTTTTCTGGATTCTTTGGTTTGGCTAAGGGATGATCTTTAGTTTACAATGCCTGCCAAAGCAATACTTGGATAGCAATATAGCATGATTGAAACTGATCGTGGCCTAAACCCAACTTACAAGGAGAAATAACCAAAAATACCTTACGTGACAATTACGCAGGAACTGCGGGATTGAAAAACGTCTCCTTGTGCACCAAATCTAGGTCTAGGGTTTTTTCATAGTTTTGGGAAAGATGCAAGAACTTAGCGCCATTCTTCCTCTCTCTCTGTTTTGTTTTTGAGATAGAAGTAAAAACGTTGTTCACAACAATGTCTCTAAGATACTTGATTAGTGATGCATATGCTTAGCATATGTTTCGAATACTAGAGTCCTTGTATTCTTAATTATTGATACAGCAACAGCAATATCAAAGCCGTACTTTCTGATGATAAGTTGATAACCTCGATGCATGTTTATATATGTTTGCGCTGCTCCTTTATCATTCATAGTTAAGCTACTCCCTAATTGCATATTAAATAGCTTTTGACTCTTGAGTGTTAAAAATTTACTGAATTTTGATGCAGATAGCTTGGACTATATAGTCTTATTGACATGCTTATCATTTTTCTCAATGAAATTTGTGTGCAGAGAGCAAAGATCATCCCTCACAAACAACAGTACCAGGTTTCTGCAGAGCATACATCTTCTTGTATTCCCAAAACATTTATTCTCGGTTTTAGCAAGGGCGGTGTAGTCCTTAATCAGCTAGTTACTGAACTCGGGTTTTCAGATGTCAAAAACACGGAGGACCCACCACAGCCTATGAGCTTCTCAAAATTTGCGAGCAACCAGATTGTACCAGTTTCCAGAGAGAGCTTCTTGGACAGCATAACTGAATTCCATTTTGTTGATGTTGGTCTGAATTGTCCTGGAGCTTATCTCACTGATGACATTGTCATTCAGAGAATAGCCAACCGGCTTATTGAGAGAGATGTGAAGATGCGGTTTATGCTTCACGGGACTCCGAGGCAGTGGAGCGACATAAGACGGCCTTGGATACGTGAAGAGAAGGATAAACTTTGTCAATTACTTAATTCTGTAGGGCAGAAGAGCAAGGGGAAGCTGAAAGTCTGTGAGAGAACTTACTTTACTGAATTATTTCCTGACCTGCAGATGCATTTTGAAATAATTGAGAATTTGGTTGTGAGTTGAGGTATAGGTGACGAAAGACGGAAAAGAGATTGCTTTTGGTTTGCAACTAGTAGTCTTCTTGTGTTCATCATGTAAAGAAAGGGGAATATATAGAAGCAAAAACTAAAAAGCCAAGTTTCATGGAAACTAGTCAAAATACAGAGTGATCAAGATTCTCTAATTTCAATGCAGTCGACTTTTGACTATATGACTCCTTTTTTAACTCCACTTGAGATGACTGGCTAAGCTTGAATATCACTCAGGATAAACACTGGCAAAACTATTTTTGTGGTTGGATTTTGGCACCTTTGGAGGTCTCGAAACAATGCAGTCCTTTCAATAGATTTCTTGTGAATTTAATGCTAACAATGCTCTGCAGAAGCCAGTTATGAATATTGACCTCATTCAGCACATCCCCACTTGGACTCCCCCAAGGAAAGCGTACTTCAAGCTCAACACTGACAGGCGACAGCTGCTGGAAGCGGAAGGGTATGTCAAATGCAGGAGAAAGTGGTGTACTGAGAAAAGATGTGGCTCCTGGTACCTTGGTTATTCCCTCAAATTCATGGCGGTTTCCCAGCAGCAGCAGAACTCATAACAAATAGAGAAGGGCTCATATTTGCACAAGGCTTAGGTATTACTCATCTTGAAGTGGAGACAGACACCCAGTCTCATAAAACCGTGCTCAAAAACCTTGAAAACTTCCCCAATCATGAATTAGCAGCGGTCATCAGAGATATTGCTGCTCTCATAAAGGACAGTATTGTCGTGCTCCTTCATGCTAGAAGCACAGCTAATGAGGTAGAGCTAAAGTTTGGAGTCCGAATGAAGGAAAATAGAACACTTTGTCACTTCAAAATGTGCTGCTGAAGCCTTTGAGGATGACAGGAATAGATTGCCCTTGTCGCGTTCCCGGTTATGTCAAACACTTGCTTAATTGGGGTTAAACCTTTTGTCACTTTAAAACTCTCTGTATAAAACACACTTTGTCTAATTCAACTATTCAAGTTAATCATTTTTGATATAGTCATCATCTTGGTTTCTTATAATACCTTTTTAGTAGCTTGAGTTGTTCAAGGGATTTTGTCACCTAAACTTTGTTCCTGTGAATTGTACGGCAAAAATAAGGTAACACGAATATTCATAATTAAGAATATGTCACACGAATATTCATATTGCAAGAGAAGTCTCTCAAGGGTAACAATGGGACAACTTTCCAGATTACGATTTATAAACTGCCTCTTCAAGAATATGTTTGAGAAACTTCCTACATTTCATTTCAAATTTAATTTAATTTTATCACTTAAATCAGATTCTGAATAACTTAATATTCCTGGTAGTAGTGCCTTGCATTGATGCATAATTAATTATAATATTTATTTATTTAATTTGATATTTAAGTGACTGTCATTTGACGTGGATTTTCTGTCAGTTGCAAGAACTTCTCATATGCCTTCATAGTGGGCCGGCTAATCTGCTACTTTCTCACTCAAATCCTAATGATAATATTTTTTCACATTGAATAAATAAAAAAAATATTGAAGTTGCCCAATTCAACGTTAAGAAAATTTCAAATTTTTGTATATATATCTGTCAAACATAATTCATTCAAAATTATTTGTTTTTTGAATTGTGAGAATTAGCTAATTCTCTCATTCTTTTAGGTTCATTTGCTCAATGTTAGCTTCATTTTTATGCTGAGAAATTAATCATAAGTTCCAGCATTTCTCAATTTCAGGTAAATTCCTATCCTTGAACTTTTTTTTTTGAAAGCTAAAACTTGCACCAGTATCTCAATTTCAATTCAAATTTGGGTCTTGTTTACACTCTACGGCCTGAGAAATATTTACTATCGAAAAAGAGGAAAAATACGAAGTTTTTGTCTAAAGAAATGCGTTGAGAAAAGGGTTGAATTTAAGTACTACTTTTATTTGCTAATATTGAATGCACAAAATTGTTGCATTTACTACATATCTTAAAGTCTTATTCAGTTACTTTGTTTCTCTGATTCTATCAAGTTTTTTCTCTAATGATGGGAGCTTAAATATTGCAATTTATCAAAATCCAGTCTTTGATTAGTTTTCCTTTTCATAAGAAGATGAAGCATTAAATAATAATCATGTAATTACTCTAAGACAAAAATAGAATTTATCTAGAGAAATTTATAACATGTGATGTACTACAACAATAATAATAAAAAGGGTTCTACTTCTGTTCTTTTGTTTTGATCTTTTAACTTATGAAAAATATTTCAATAGCAATGTTGTTGACTTCTTGTGGCAGATTTTGATCCAAAAATTTTGTAGGCGAAGAAAGTTTTGAAGGTTCAAACATGGAACCTCAAGAAGCCAAACCCGATATTGATTTGGTAATATACTAGTACACTCTACGTCTCATACCATCAGACCATAAAAAAAACTCGTTTTTTATTTTATATTATTTGTTCTTTAGAATATCGAAATATTACTTGTCAATTTTAAATACTAAACGATATTAGAGCGCGCATTATGTTTCAAAAAATTCATATAATCAATGGAGTATATATGGAAATTGGAATTCGGAATTTGCAAGTGAATGTTGATTATATAAGTATGTATAATAATTTTGCTTTGTGTGTAATATGAGTGCAGGAAAATGTACCAATTGAAGAAGTATTTGGCAGTCTTAATTGTACTAAACATGGGTTAAGCACTGATGAGGTTGAAAAGAGAATAGCAGAGTATGGATATAACAAACTTGAGGAGAAAAAGGTTAGTGGTTGAAATTTATGATAATTGATTTGTTTATATTTTATTTGAATTTTTCCCAAAAAAAAATGAGATTTCTTAATTTTGTGGTAAATAATGTTGATTGACAGGAAAATAAAATACTGAAATTCTTGGGGTTTATGTGGAATCCTCTATCATGGGTCATGGAAGCTGCTGCTATTATGGCTATTGCTCTTGCTCATGGAGGGGTAATTAAATCCTATCTTTCTCTCTACTTCTTATGAAAGTTTAACCTAATGGATACGTAAAAGATGGTTTTATTTTGCTTTAATAGCTAGAATTTATAAAATTACTCTATTCCATTTTGTTTTCGAACATCTCTGACTGTAGAGCCAGAATATTGACCGTAAATTCTCAAAAATATACTATATAAGGATATAAATATAGTCATGTGAAAATTTATTAGTTTTATTTTATATGTATTTTCAAAATATTTACTAATGCAGGATTAGAGTTAGTAATGCTCAAAGATATATATTCCAAATCGTGAAAGAGCAAGAAAACTAAAACAAAATAGAGAACAAGTATCTTGATTACTTAATCTGAGATGGATTGGTTTAAAATCGGGTTTTCTCATATGAATATGTTTAATCATTACAAAAAATATCTAGTAGATCATTGTGTCAATTCGGATTTTTTTTCGTAATTAAGAGAAAGGAATTGTGAAAATTTTGTTCTTGCTAGCATGTTTTGTTATACTCTAGTTAGTCATATAACAGTTTCTTAGTACAGAAAGAGTTATGTTTTTTTTTTTATCATGTTGGCCACTTTTATAAAGGTACAAATTTTTGTAATACAATGTATGGTGCATACACTATAATGTTGTATAGTCTGATAGTAAGTTAACTGCTCTCTGTTTTCCCCTGCTTTCCTTTACTATCTAGTAGTATTAGTTTTTTTTTTTTTTTTTTTTTGGTGAAAGGAGAAATGCATAACTTAAATAAGGTCAAATACAAAATGACTACAATCCGCAGCAAAGTTACTTAAACAATAATCGGGGGGGGGGGGAGGGGAATGTCCGAATTACAAGTACTTTGTCCATATTTCTACGAGCTTCCTTGGCTAAAGAATCCGCGACCGCATTGTCCCTCCGGGGAACGTACACCAGCTTTAGGTTGTGCAGCTGCTTACATAATACCCTGCAATCATCAACGATAGTAGTATTAGTTAATAACACATTATTTTCTCTTCAAACTACCTCTGTTTTTTTTACTTGCAACATTTGATTATTTTAATACACTTATAAAAAAGTAAATATTGCATCTAAAAAAATCGAGGAAGTATATTATTAAAATTCAGAAAGCATAGGAGACTAGGAGTAGGACTATACACTATAGGAGTGTTACATTTGGGCATGACAAACTTTTATGGTTTTCGAAAATGACGGAAATTGGAATTTTTTTTTTGGAATAAAAACAGGGAAAGGGTCCAGATTACCCAGATTTCGTAGGAATAGTAGTGTTGCTGCTCATAAACTCAACAATCAGTTATATAGAAGAAAGCAATGCTGGCAATGCAGCTGCCGCTCTTATGGCTCGTTTGGCCCCAAAAGCTAAGGTATGATACTCTATCACTGGCCTTCTTCTTTATTATTCTTTTTCATGTAATTTAAATTGATAATTACTAATTTTTTATTTGTCATTTTTTAAAATTTTTGGGGTTGAATTTCGACTATAAAAAGTTTCTTTAAATACAACGAGCATAAAGTATTTTAGTTTAAGAGGTGGAAAAACATAATATAACTAGTTTTTTTTCAGACGAAGCGTACGTTAAAACCCAAATCAAGACAAGAAGAAACTGCATCCATCTTTTCAAGAGGACGTTTTATGAATTGCTTTTTTATTATTAAGAAAATATATGAAGTACATAAATCGTTAAAAAGTTTTGAGGCACAAAAATAAGGGGGATGGAGAAGGAAGAAAGTGTCATATTTTTCTATAATTATTAAGCCATTGAATTTATTAATGAGTATATTAGTAATCAATGATTGGGTAATAAAAAAACAAAATAGGTCCTGAGAAATGGGAGCTGGGATGAAGAGGATGCAACAATGTTGGTGCCAGGAGATATTGTTAGTATTAAACTTGGAGACATTATACCTGCTGATGCACGTCTTCTTGAGGGAGATCCTCTCAAAATTGACCAGGTGATTTTTTAAATATTCTATGTTAATTATTTTTGTAACCTTTTATTATGTTTATTTCTCAGCCGGCCAAGTCAAGAAAGTGCCATGCAACTACAATTTGTCTTTCCTTTTCTTACTTAAAATCGTATCAACCAAGATGTGAATTTGATAGTAGTACGGAGTTTTGACAACGAAAGACCATGACAAGCACGTTACAAAAATTATTTTTTCATTCTTTTTCGTGTGACGTAACAGGTTAAACCTAGTCTTGGTTATTGGATGGGTCAGGGTAGATTGTTGCGGGGTCGGGCTAACGAGTTGAGTCATGCAGGTTCATGACGAATGGGTTAATATAGGTTGAAAATAGGCTAGCCAATAAAAGAGTAAGGATATATAAATTTAAAACGAGAGATAAATGAGCACACGTAAGAAGTTAGCAATATGTGAATTTTAGACCATTGATATTCTCTTTTGTAAACTACTACAAATTGTGTTGACCATATCCAATAAAGACTCTGTCTACTAATGGTTCTCTCCATAAGTATACTATGTATTTAACTTGTTATCCTACCTAATAACATACTTAATTACGTATAATTATACCACGTTAAATAAAGAACAGATCTTTTCATGACCTACAAAAACTTGTATATTTTCATTTTACTCAACCTTATAGTTGAGCCACATCTTGAACTGATGAATTAAAGAACAGATATATCTGATAAGATGTCTGATAAAGACCAAAATGATCTAAGACAACGTATTAAGGCCACATATTCGGAAAAAGGCAAATCTTGCTAAATCAGACCATAGTTTGAGATGGAGATGGGTGTACGAATTTATTGGTAAATTACTTTTTGGTGGTGCTCCGTAAAGTGTTAATTGGAGGAATAGATTGAGAACGATTTTACACTTTTCCAATTTGCAAATAAGAAAAGCATGTTAAATACTTCTATATGCTAATTATTTGTTAGGATAGATTTAGGAGTATTTCCTAAATCTAGATCTATCTAGAAGTGTTTATATGATACTAGATTTTTTTTTATCTCCAACCGCAACGTGCGTATTACTGCCGTTACGATTGCGGGAGGGTTTTAGGATAAATTTAGGAGTATCTCCTCAATCTATCCTAACATTATTTGTGTGATAAATCTATTCTTTCCCAATAGTCCTTGTGGATCATTTTATACAAAACAAAAACAAAAAGCAAATACTTCTATATGCTAATTACTGATACTTGTAAATACTTTTACCTAATGCACCTAAAAAAAAAGCTTATACCTAAATTTGTGTTCTCTTTACTGATTTTGTTGGATGTATAAGAAGATTTAGAACTTATCTCGACTTGTTTGTACTTACTGGAGCTTTTTTTAAAAAAAATTGAAACTTATTTGAATTTAATTATTATTAAAAACTATCCGAGCTTATTGGAACTTACCTTGACTTATCTTTCCTAACACTGTATTTTTTTTAGGCGAAGAGAACACACCCTCAACTATCTATTATCATCTATTAGTCAAGTCTGTTAATACAGTTTTTATCACCGAATCTCCAAATGATTTGATCTTTGGTTCTTTTTTTTGTTGTTGAAGTTTCCTGACATTAGTTCCTTAAACAATGTAACAGTCAGCACTTACAGGAGAGTCACTTCCAGTAACAAAGCAGCCAGGAAGTGCAGTTTACTCAGGCTCAACATGTAAGCAAGGTGAAATTGAAGCCGTTGTTATTGCTACCGGCATCAACACATTTTTTGGCAAGGCTGCTCATCTTGTTGAAAACACTACTCATGTTGGCCATTTCCAAAAGGTTGGTAATGTATTAGTAGTCCTTAAACTGTAGTGTTCCAACATTATTGCTGTTAGATAATTGATGAGATTAGTATTTCTTTGCAGGTTTTGACAGCAATTGGAAACTTCTGCATATGCTCAATCGCTGTTGGAATGTTGATCGAAATCATAGTTATATACGCGTTACATGCAAGGCCATACCGAGTTGGTATAGACAATCTCCTTGTGTTGCTTATTGGTGGGATTCCTATTGCCATGCCTACTGTTCTCTCTGTCACAATGGCCATTGGCTCACATCGTTTAGCCCAACAGGTCAGTTGCCCTTTTTTTCTGCATTTTAATATCGATTATTATGTAAAGCTCGCATTAGTTGTCCTACATTGACGAGTAGTTAAGGAGCTTAGAAACTTAACTTCATGAGTTCAATAATTGTCTCACTGGCAGGGTGCAATTACAAAGAGAATGACTGCAATTGAGGAAATGGCTGGCATGGATGTGCTTTGCAGTGACAAAACTGGCACATTGACACTTAACAAGCTTACTGTTGATAAAAATTTAATCGAGGTTAGTAGATTTTCTTAACTGATCACAAATTTAATTAGCAGGGTCGGCTGTGTTTGTATACAAAAGGGCTTATTCACCTAGATGTCCTATATGATATAAGTCACCTGAATATAAGGTTGGCTGAATTTTTTTAATTCTGTTTTGATCAGATAATTTGGTTGAACTGAACTTTTGACTATATCTTTATATTACCTTATAAGAAAAATCATCTATCACGTGAGATCCTGTCGATTCTTTGTGTATTTTTGAACACATGCGATGTTTATCATTTAATAAATTGGTAATAAGTAGAGGGATATAAGAAAGTCCTAGTATGGTTGTGTACTTGTGTAATTACCCTGGTGTGTACAAGTTTCTGTATCACAAATTAAATCCTACAAGTACATAAAAACATTAGAACTATTTTCAAAATAAAACCACTAGTTTGGCTTATAATTGCAGGTATTTGTCAAAGGTGTTGATAAAGACATGGTAGTGCTAATGGCAGCAAGAGCATCAAGATTAGAAAATCAAGATGCTATTGATACTGCTATTGTAGCAATGCTGCCTGACCCTAAGCAGGTATAATTCCTATCTATATAGTACTATATGTTACAAGGATTACATAACACTCTTAATTAATTGGAATTTGATCTATAATGTCATTTTATGTTCATAGGCAAGAGCAGGGATTAAAGAGGTTCATTTCCTTCCATTTAATCCGACTGATAAAAGAACAGCGCTAACTTACATCGATGAAGCTGGTAAGATGCACAGGGTTAGCAAAGGTGCACCAGAACAGGTATAAACATTGTCAAGAAAAATCATAAAAGAGCATCAAGATCTGCATTTTGCCTTATTTTTCGATATTAATCTTAATGTACAGATTCTAGAGTTGGCACATAACAGATCAGCAATCGAACGTAAAGTTCATTCAGTGATTGACAGTTATGCCAATCGTGGACTTCGATCCCTTGGTATTGCTTCCCAGGTAACCAACAATAGTAATATTTAGCTTTCAATCACTTGCAATGAATCGAAATTCGAAAATCATGTTGTTTGGATTAGTTAATTGTATGGACTACATGTGAAGAGCTCATCTTTATGTATCATAACACTTGACCAGATACTTGTAAACTGTAATAGCTCTCTTTTAAGTGTCCAATGGTGGTTCGCAATCTAAACTCTATACATGGGAGCACGTTACATGTTTTGTTCATTACACCTGCATGTTCTTCTGATCATATGTTCACGTTCTTTATACCATGTTCTTGCATGCTTTTTTTATTGCACTTACATGTTTTTCAGCACAATTTATGATGCTTCTACGTTCTTTTAATTTAGACATATAAGTAACATGTGTAATAAAAAGAACACGTAAGTGTAATCAAAAGAACATAAAAGCGAGAATATGAAGCATATCATGCTTTCGGGTGTAGGATCTAAGTGTTGTTTCAAATTCTACAGTGAGTTTTAATTTTTGCTACTCTGTGTAGGAAGTGCCTGAGGGTACCCAAGAGAGCGCAGGTGGTCCTTGGGAATTTGTTGCGCTTCTACCGCTTTTCGACCCTCCTCGCCATGATAGTGCCGAAACTATCAAAAGGGCTCTCGACCTTGGTGTCAGCGTAAAGATGATTACAGGTTGATTATCATATTAATGAACATCTTACCAATGTGAATTATTCGTACAAGTTAAGAAAACAGATTAATGAACAATTTTTTACTTGTTATAAAAAAAAACAGGGGATCAGCTTGCAATTGCGAAAGAAACAGGAAGGAGGCTTGGAATGGGAACAAACATGTACCCATCTTCAACTCTTCTGGGAGAAAACAAAGATGAGGAAAATTCTGATATGCCACCAATCGACGAACTTATCGAAAGTGCTGATGGTTTTGCTGGAGTTTTCCCTGGTAACTAACTCTTAGGCTCTGTTTGGTAGGGCGTAAAACATTTTCCTGGAAAACTGTTTTCCTCTATTTTTAATTTTACATGATTTGGTTTGCAAAAGAGTGTAAAAACCATTTCCTCAGGAGTAAAATGTTCGTTCTCCCAATGATGGAAAACCATTTTCCCTTCAAAATGAAGGGAAAACGGTTTTCCTTCCTTTTCCTTATCTCTTTGTACACTCCTCTCACTACCTCCTTACTTTCCCTTTCATTTTCCTTTCATTTCATCATTTTTCTTACATAGAACCAAACAACGGAAAACTAATTTTGGAATTGTGTTTTCCATTGTAAATTGTTTTCCATGAAAATCATTTTACACTGAAAATGTTTTACACCCAACCAAACGGAGCCTTAATTCTTTAAAAGCTCAAATAGTTAAAGAAAATGGTAAAAAGATAGATGGTTTTGCGACATATATGTTTGGTCAGACCGTGTGACATAAGACTAGTAATTACAATATCGAATTAAGAAGTGTGGTTTATATTGCAGAGCACAAGTACAGAATTGTAAAGAGATTGCAAGAGCGAAAGCACATAGTTGGGATGACAGGTGACGGAGTGAACGACGCGCCGGCATTAAAGAAGGCTGATATTGGCATTGCAGTTGATGATTCAACTGATGCTGCAAGGAGTGCTTCTGACATTGTTTTAACTGAGCCAGGGCTTAGTGTTATTATTAGTGCTGTGCTTACCAGTCGTGCTATTTTCCAAAGAATGAAAAACTACACGGTAAATTTCTTTGCTATCTCATTCAGAAAAAAAGATTAATAATTCAATGCAAGTTAAATGCATTTCTAATCATAGTATGAAATTATGAATACTGATGCAGTGCTTTCTCTTTTCTCTGTACAGATTTATGCAGTGTCTATAACCATTCGTATTGTGGTACGTATAAATTATGATGCCCTACTAATTGATTTGTAGTCAAACCTGAACTAATTATTGTCGATTTATCATACTTCTAGGCTCTAGCTCATTACTGCTAACTTTTACGAATCCGTCCAGTTTTAACTCTAATAATGAACAATTACGATAATATTTGTTGATTTACTAGTGTTTTTGTCATATAATATTACTAATTAAATACTTCTACAACATAGTTTTTCCTTATTGAAAATAATTTTTACTAATCAAAGATTTTCTTAAACTGATATTTGTAAGTCCAAAAGAGCACAACCTAAAAAAGTATCCAATAGTCTTCAATATACTAGGTTCATTTTAATTGGTTGTGATATCGTTTTAGTGGACGTATATTTTGGTACTTGTGTTTGAAACATTTTACTTAACATCTTAATCGCGGCCATTTAGGTCAAAAAAATTACACTGTAGTAATTAACTTTCTAGCTAATCTTCCTATATATTTTTGTTTCTATACCCTCAATTTGAAACTAATTTTTACCTTATTGTGGAATTTGAACCAATAAGTTGACAATTACATCCAGACCAAAGTAGTATTAGAACTTATTAATTCGTGCAAAACAAACCAATCCTAACTATAATTTAATTCTTTCGCAGTTGGGGTTCATGTTGCTGTGTGTAATTTGGAAATTCGATTTCCCACCTTTCATGATTCTAGTCATTGCAATTCTTAATGATGGTAAGTTGACGAGTAATTGCTATACATTCTAAGGCCAAGTTATGTTTTTCAACTTGCATGATTAATGATGAAATTTAACTTCAATTATTTCATCGAATTTAGGTACCATAATGACCATTTCCAAAGACAGAGTAAAACCATCTCCAATGCCAGATCGTTGGAACCTCAAAGAAATTTTTGCCACAGGAATTGTCCTTGGTACCTACCTTGCTGTCATGACTATTGTTTTCTACTGGGCTGCTTATGACACCAGCTTCTTTGCGGTACATTATAACCCTCCTACATGAACCTTTTATTTGTAGACAATGACACTGACACCTCTTTTTCATGTTAACAAAGGGATATGAAAAGAGTGGGAAAATATTGAAAACCCATGTCAATAATATTTCTTCTGGCACACTTGCCAATGCGGCGATATGTAATTTTAATCATTAGTATTCTAATTTCTTACAAGTTAAAATTATAAAAATTTGATCTTTGAAACTAGATGTCGAGGTGAATCTAACAAGATCCCACATAACTCTATTTCTCTTTATGTAAAATATAGTCAAAGAGTGTGAATAAAGTAAAAGTCAAAACATTTCAACTAATATGAAACGGGGAAGTATAACTTTGAATAAAAATCGAATCTTAATGTTAGGATCCGATGAAAAACTCAAGGACCTGTCTCACATTGGAAACGATAAAATAAATTAAACCAATTTATAGACTCGCGGGGTTACTCCTTGTACTATTAGCAATTGGTTTCAAGATTAATCATCTTCTACCGTTGTAACTTGTAAGTAGTTCGAAATCTAGATTTGGTATCTGATCCCATATTTTTTTTAGTTCTTGTGTAATGTTATGTTATAATGTGCGCAGAAAAAGTTTGGCGTGAGAGATTTAAATCAATATACACACAACATGGTAGACCCAGAAGTTGCGAAAGATCTAAAGGAAAGAATGGCATCAGCTATATATCTTCAAGTTAGCATTATAAGTCAGGCACTTATATTTGTTACTCGTGCAAGGGGTTGGTCTTTCACTGAAAGACCTGGATTTCTTCTTGTAGTTGCCTTTCTCATTGCTCAACTAGTAAGCAATATTTAATTTCATTTAATTGTTCATTTCTTTCAGTTTTAAATGTATTCATTATTAATTAATTATAATTATGAAATGCAGATTGCAACCGTAATCTCGGCTACTGTAAGTTGGGATTTGGCTGGAATTAGAGCAATTGGATGGGGTTGGAGTGGGGTAATATGGTTATTCAACATTGTGACATACGTGTTTCTTGATCCTTTAAAATTCGCAATTAGATATGCTCTCAGTGGAAGAGCATGGCGTCATATGTTCAATGAAAAGGTAATATTTTTACAATGCCTTTTTGTTGTTGTTGTTGTTCATCATATTAAGTAACTAAGTTAAATAAGTCATTACAATTTGAAATATGTAGTATTCAAAACAATAACTAGGGGGTAATACCTCTAATTTACATGATTACATCTTGGTACCCTTATATGCAAACAATGTTTATTGTTAGTATAAGTTACTCGAAAAAAGTTCGATTATGATTAAAATTTTATACATATATAATCCATGCTACAAAAAAAATACTCATGGTCTAGTTGGAAAATTAAAAGTTAATTAATTTAGATGTTGAAATTGGACTCAAATTAATTAGCAAGTTTCCGTTAGTCAAATCGAACTTGAAAAGAATTTAATTTGGTTTTGGATTTTAAATATAATTAAAGAGCGGGTTTGATTTCGGATATTAGCCTACTCAAACTTAATCGAAAAATCAATATTACACCGTTATTGTATGCACATGCTATTGGCGCACGTAATAGTAATGTTAATGGGGTTGATACAGATTGCTTTCACAGACAAGAAGAGCTATGGAAGGGACGAAAGGGAGGCAGCATGGGCGGCTCAAACATGGACCCAACGTGGTGAGAGAAAGTCTGTAGACATGAAGTCTTTGTTCAGTGAGAGGAGCTCTTTCAGAGATCTTAATTTCATGGCTGAAGAGGCTAAACGAAGAGCTGAGATTGCCAGGTTTTTCCTTCCTTCTAAATCTATAAAATTGTGGTTATTTATATTTTAATAATTTTATTTGAAAATATACATTGAACTGGATCAAACAATAATCTATATGTTAAGAATTTTTTCTTAAATACCTTAAAAAACGATTTTATCCTACATAGTCAAAATTGTGTTTGAATTAATTAAGCTAGTAGCTACTAAAGACTTTGAATTTTTAAAAAAAGAAATGGGTAAAAATACTTTAGGAGATGGTGTGAGTAACAATTATAACAAAAAGCTAGTAGTATTTGCATTTGATAGTGAAGGAACTTGACAAGTAACTTTGATTACACATGTGGCATATTTTTTTTCCCATTTACTTTTCCATGATCTACAAGACGCGCTTTAACCATTAATTTTCTAATTTTTTTTATGTAATATTAATAATTCAAAAATACACATTAACATTACCCTAAAAAGATCAATAGGAGAGGAGACCTTAGGATAAGTTGCTAAAACAAACGAGAGGAGAGGATCGACTTGTTCAATCAAATTCCGAAGAAAGACCGTTGGCGGGAGGTGGTGGATATAGAAGCCAAACTCAAAAACTCTAAAATTATTAAGAAAATAATAATAATAAAAAGAATATTGAAGCCAAACTCATCCTCACCGATGGTGGCGAAACTTGATTTCAATTAATTCAACGGTTTTTTCACCATATACCCCTGATTAATTTTTTTTTGCACCGTATACCCTCGCAAGTTTCCAAATTCACCATATACCCCCCACGTTTCAAAAAATACATCAACATGCCCTTTTGACTAACGGTGTTAGACTTTCGTTAGTCATTAATCCCTAATCCCCCTCTAACCCTAATTAACTAACCTAAATTAAACCCTAACCCTAACCCTAATCTAATACACTTTGGGCTCTAACCCTAACCACCTCTCCCCCACCCCTTACCCCCCCCCATTCGCCACATCACCTCCTCACCACCACCACCTCCTCACCACCACCCCCCTCCCTTCTCCGGCTCACCCTCCTCCCCTCCCCCCGCCGACCCTTCCGCCTCCCCACCACCCCCGAATCCCCCCCTCCCCACTCCCCAGGCAACCTCCCTCCCCACTCCCCTGCAACCCCGCCCCCCCCCTCCCCCCTTCCCCGCTGAATCAACACCCCCGAACCCTAAAAAAATGGCGAGTATGAATGACGAGAATTAAACAGAGCTAATCGACACCCTCGAATCGACACCCCCGAAGGAGTATCAATGGCCGGTTTCGATTCTCGGGAGGAGGCTTGCGCGACGACTGGGGAAGGGGAGGGGGGCGCGCGACGACGGGGGAAGGGGAAGAGGGGATGCGCGACGACGGGGAAGGGGAGGAGGGGATGCGTGACGACAGGGGGAAGGGAATGGGGGATGCGCGACGACTGGGGAAGGGGAGGGGGTGCAGCGACGACGGGGGAAGGGGAGGGGGCTGCGACGACGGGGGAAGGGGAGGGG
Source organism: Beta corolliflora (assembly GCA_947648045.1). NCBI lineage: Eukaryota > Viridiplantae > Streptophyta > Magnoliopsida > Caryophyllales > Amaranthaceae > Beta > Beta corolliflora. Next base: position 51,397 of record CANSZD010004142.1, read on the forward strand.
GGGCTGCGGGGGTGGTGGGGAGGGGGGGTGGGGCTGCGTGGGGAGAGGGGCTTCGGGGTGGTGGGGAAGGGGAGGGGGGGTCGCTTGGGTGGTGGGGGCAGGTGGGGAGGGGGGGTCAGCTGGGTGGTGGGGGCGGTTGGTGGGGGGCTGGCTGGGTGGTGGGGATGTTGGGTGGTGGGGGGGCTGGGTGGTGGGGAGGTGGGGCTGCTGGGTGGTGGGCCGGTGGGGAGGTGGGCCTGTTGGTGGGCCAGTGGGGGAGGGGTGGTAAGAGTAAGGGTTAGGGTTAGGGTGTTAAATTAGGGGTTAGGGTTAGGGTTTGACTTAGGTTTAGGTTAGTTAATTAGGGTTAGAGGGGGGATTAGGGGTTAATGACTAACGGCGTTAGCCTTCCGTTAGTCATAAGGGTAAGTGGATGTATTTTTTAAAACGTCGGGGGTATATGGTGAATTTGGAAACTTGCAAGGGTATATGGTGCAAAAAAAAATTTGTCAGGGGTATATGGAAACTTTCCTCATCATCATCAAGAGATTGTAATTCATTTATTATGATTAAATCGAAGATCAACATATATCTTAATCTTACCATATTGTATTTTGTTGTTTCAGGCTAAGAGAACTCCAAGGTGGGAAATCACATACTGATCCCAGTTCAAGTAATTGAACGTATATGGGAATAGAGTGATTCGACATTCTTTGCGTGCATCTCTAATTTACCTTAAACTTTACTACGACGTACGGGATGAATGGATTACCCCAGACAGACAAATATAACTTGAATATTAATTATTATTATTATTATACTCTTGAAGTTTGTATCATTTATTCTATATTTTTTTACTGCCCTATAATATAATAATAAAAAAAGAGATATGTACTCTATGATTAGATCATTCTTACAAGTCTCAGCCAAATGTATAACACCTCTAAGATTACTGGTGTAGAAAAAATATACTTCTCTTTATATCTTACAAAAAGTAATTATAATATCAGTAAAAATTATGAAGACAAATCTAACAAGATTCCTCATAACTATGTTTAAACTTATAATTAATTTAAGATCAATCAAAATAATTAATGGTTTGAATTTGTGTGGCTTTAAAAGTCTATCACGTTACTAGATATCGGTTATTTAGTAATTAGTACTCCCTTCTTCTTTTTTATAACTACACTTGCCACTATTCACATTTACGTTTTTTTACCATTCTTTGCACTTATGTATAAGAAAATACATTTAAGACCGATCAAGATAATTAAGTAACGGTACGAATTTGCGTGGATTATAAAATCTAGCACGAGACTAGATTGGTTATTTTAATAAGTAGTACTAGCTCCCTTCTTTTTTATAGTTACACTTAGTATATATTAACCGCTATTCACATTTCCCACTATAACCATCATTTGTACTTATGCATAAAGAAAAATATAATCGTATGATATTTTGTTTGATTCGTCTTAATATGCATTTTCGGAACACCAACTTTTCATTCTTCCTCTGGCCCATAATACTCTGAACACTTGAAACGCTATAAGGAGATAAGTTGTTGTGTGGTTTTCAAATGTTATTTTATAAAAAAAATGTGGTAGGAGTTAGTGAAATATTTCTATTGAAATAGATAAAGGAACACCAACTTTTCATTCTTCCTCTGGCCCATAATACTCTGAACACTTGAAACGCTATAAGGAGATAAGTTGTTGTGTGGTTTTCAAATGTTATTTTATAAAAAAAATGTGGTAGGAGTTAGTGAAATATTTCTATTGAAATAGATAAAATAAGAGACCCCTGCACTTTTTACTTTTAGATTAAAAGGGTGTTAGAAAACTATTATCATAATAGTGGAACCATGCGAATAAAAGGGAGTGTTTAGTCTATTTATAGGACGGATAGAATCATTTTTAGAAATGCACAGTTAAACATTTTAGTGTTCAATAATTAACACTATGAACAAGTTAGCGTAACTCCTACAGATCGCAAAAAGGTAACAAAATTTATGACACCTAGTCGGCAATCGAGAACTATACATTATAAAAGATAAGTTTAAGGGTACGTAGAACTTATAAAACATTTAAGTACAACATAGAAAATGAAGAAATACAGGGGTGTAATGTAGAAAAACCCTAATTTTTTAAATTTGTTTTTGATAGGATATGGATATTAGTTAATCAATAATCTAGCTAATCAATAATGGCTTAATTATTGTGTCTACCACATAATGCTTCAATATAAAACAAAAGAGCTCAGACGCATGATTTTGATATTGAACACAGAGATGATCATGAAAGGGGGTGACTACTGACTAGTGATTAGTGACTGAGGTGGTGGCCATAGAATGGTTGCAGTTGCAGAGTGTTGCTATTATCCTATAATGTTATTGCTTACCTTTTCTTCTGCATGCTAGACTCATTTTCAGTTAAAGGTAAAAAATGAAAAATAATAAAATATTGAAACAAACATTATCCATCACAAAATATACCAAATAAAATAAAATAATGAATCAAATAGTTTGATAAAAGGTGAGTTTAAAACTCTTAATACTTATCCTCTAGAGCCTCAATATGGATCTATCCAAAACTCAAACATTGCTGCTTTAGGGTTTGTGCCTTTCTTCCCTTCATCTTGTTTACTTGATCAATTTTTGTACTCTACTAGTCTACAATATTTTCTTCTGTTGTTACTTTTTTGCACATAAATATATGTTAACCTTCTAATATTTCATACACATCTTACATCTAGTCCTTTTAATTCTAATTTTGTACATGCCTTTTGTGTTCTTGTTGAAATTTTGCTAATGTTTATAATTCTTTGAGTTTTTTATAATTATTTTACATTGGAAGACTAGATCTATATATGCTATCATTTTCCATGTTAGTTTTAAGCCTTTATTTAAAAAAAAAATCTTTCTTTATAATCCAATTTCTCCTGTTAGATCAGAGATCCCTGCAAAAATATAGTCGGTTTTAGCCAAAAAGTATTTATTACATGAATAAAATTAAAATATTATTCGATTCAGAATTAAAAGCCAAAAGTCCCTAATATAGTTTGCTCTTGTGATATGGAGTAAATAAATAGGAGAAATTATTCTGATATATTATTGCAGGTTGATTATGTCGGTTTGTAATTTGTATATTAGCAAAGCACCGCTACACTTGATTAAGTCTGCAAATTATTATGAAGTTTTGACGGCAGAACTCCCTGATGCGGTGATATGCCACCTGCCACCTACGCTCATCAAATCTTGTTAGTGCTTTCACTTCCAATTCCTCTTTAATTGTTTGTTGCACATAATTATTTCTCTACTTTCTTAATTATATTATTATTGCATGATTATACAGTTTCTAATTCTTGGAACTTTTTGTCGATTTTTGGGTTAGCTAATGGAAGTTTAGTCTCTAAAAGTGGTGTTTAGTGTTAAGTGGGTTAGAAGATAACGAATTAGAGGTGGTTTTTTTTTTCTTCCCTTGGTGAAATACCAAGGTATACACCGCGGACACATTAATCGAACTGTCACTCAATTGGTTAAGGGAAAAAAAAAGCAACCACTATTACCGTGACCACTTGTACGCAACATAAAAGCCTAACCGTTCTTTATATAACAAAACGAACATGATTTTCTTATGTAGATCTAATCACAAACAAAAGATAAGATTGTCAATATTCCTTTTGGTTTTAATGAATGGAATGTCTAGGACCACTAGTGGAAAAATAAGGAAGAGTTTGCGTTTTTGGTAGCGGCCTTTCCATAGCTCTTCACTTGATAGATAAGAAGGATTTGCGGTTTTTTAACCGCAGCCCTTCACAGCGAAGGGCTGCGGTTAGCCAAACCTTAACGCCGCCTTTCTAGGCTGAAGAGGCTGCGTTTCAGCATAAACCGCCCTTTTTTAGATGAAGAGCTGCGGTTTTAAGCTTAAACCGCAGCCCTTTTTTAAGTGAAGGTTGCGGTTTAAGCTTAAAAGCATGACCCTTCAAATTCAATTTTTTTTTTTTAAAAAAAATAAATTAAATCCGCCCCCGGCCCCCTGCTAGCCCCAAGACCCCCACCCCTAACACCCCCCACCCCCTGCCACCTCCCCCACCCCCCACCCCCCCGCCACCTCCCCGCACCCCCACCCCCCGCACCGCCACCCCTTCCCGGCCACCCACCCCCCCTCACCCCACCCCCTGCCCCCCCCTGCCCCCCCGCACCCCCCCACCCCCGCACCTGCCACCCCTACCACCCACCCCCCGCCCACCCCAAAGACCCCCCCCTGCCCCACCACCCAGACCCCCCCCCCCCGCACCCCCCGCCCCATGTGACCCCCCACCCCATCCCCCACCCAAAACCTCCCTCCGACACAAAAAAAGACCGATCAAATTGCAATAATATATGACAAGTTATTGAACGTAATAATTAACTTTAAATATGTATATATTTAATAATGTAAAAAGTGTACATAGAATTGATACAAACTAGTAGATGTATCATAAGCAATCATCACAAATGTGGGACGCCAACTTATCCCGAACTTCATGTAATTCGTCTGTGGTGAAGCCCTCAAACGTGGTATGTTATTCATATAAACCTTGCAAAACAACCAAGGAATAAACACATAATATAAGAATTCAATCATTTACCGTAGTTAGTAGTTCTAAAAATGACATATACCTTCCCGAAATTCAATCAAAAACAAATGCAAGCCTAAAACTCTGCACACTAGTTATATTATACCTTATATTATCATATTCAAAAAGAAAATGGAGTTAAATGACTCGAGAAACATGAATTGGAGGCGAAAAGGCAAAAATAGGGCTAAAATCACATTTATGTTCCCGATATACAACCAACAACAAATGCAAGCCTAAGAATCTACATAATAGTTACATTATACCTCATATTATCATGTTCAAAATGAAATTGACGTTAAATGAAGCGATAATACGAATTGGACGCGAAAAGGCAAAAATAGGGCTAAAATGCCCTTTTCGTTCCCAAAATTCAACCTACAACAATTGCAACCTAAAAATCTACACAATAGTTACATTATGCCTCATATTATCATGTTCAAAATGTATTTGGGGTTAAATGACTCGATAAGTACGATTTGGAAGCGAAAAGGCAAAACTAGGCCTAAAATGACCTTTTCGTTCCCGAAATGCAACCAACAACAAATGCAAGCCTAAAACTCTACACAATAGGTACATTATACCTCATATAATCATGTTAAAAAAGAATTACAAATTGGAGAAATTACACAGACCTGAGTTTATGTCTCATGATTTATTGACCTTCCGCCGTTTCTTAGGATCCTCAAGTACATGTATCCCTTCCGTGTGATCTACACGCATATAGTTCTCCGACATATTCACATCATCTTCCACACTATTTTCAGGATAGGTAAAAGGGGGGAGGTCCTCAAATGCATCATATTCTTCCTCATTATCAACATCACCAATACCGAGGATACTCCTTTTACCAGGATCCTCAAGTACATGTATCCCTTCCGTGTGATCTACACGCATATAGTTCTCCGACATATTCACATCATCTTCCACACTATTTTCAGGATAGGTAAAAGGGGGGAGGTCCTCAAATGCATCATATTCTTCCTCATTATCAACATCACCAATACCGAGGATACTCCTTTTACCGTGTACAACAATTGACCACTTATTATCGGCGGGATCGGTTACAAAAAAAACTTGCTTAACTTGTGATGCAATTACAAATGGCTCCTCAGTTTCACGTAGACGACTAAGGTCAACAAGAGTGAATCCGCAAGGATCATCTTTTCTTACGCAACGTCGATTATCGTCAACCCACTTGCAACACAAGAGGCAAATATTAAAAGTACAGTAGTCCAGCTCCCATATTTCTTCTATTCGCCCATAATAATTGCTTTCAGCATGTACAGGCGACTTATCCTTCGAGCTTGCGTATTGTGTAGATGACGCCACAAGTGAAACCCCACTATTTTGTTGCAATGTTGACTTCAGATCTTGACGTTCAGTCCAAAACGTATACTCATTAATATCATAACCCTCATAAGAGCGTACAGCTTCACGAGGACCAAATGCTAACCACTTGATCTGTTTTCAAGAACACTTTCATCCAAATCATTCACTACTCGTTTATGAAACCAATCAATGAAAGTCTTGTTATGCATTTGCGTCAATGTCCTAACTCCTTTTCCAGGATTGCTAACACGTAATTCCTTCATATGTTCATTTAAATAAGGATGGACAATTTGCTCGTGATGCAATACAAATAAGTGAGCTTGTTTACGCTTTTCTACGGAAGGTGTGATCAATTTTGAACCAATTGTGCCCTTGCCCTCAAGTACGCCCTCGTGTCGGGATGTCGGAAGTCCAACGGGATCAACACTAGCAAAATACTCGGCCACAAAATTACCGATCTCTTCACCTCACCCCTTGAATTATACTACCTTACGGTTGTGCGGGATTCCGAACTTTATCCTTCAAAGTGCCCATATATCTCTCAAAAGGATAGCACCACATCAAAAACACTTGGACCACACGGCTTAATTTCTCGAACTAGATGGACAATGAGATGGACCATAATGTCAAAGAATGCGGGGGAAAAAACATCTCAAATTTGCATAGAGTTTCAACTACTCGGCTGCAAGGAATCGAGGGTCGACGGTTCTAGGACTTTCCTTGCATATTGTATGGAAAAATGAACAAAGTTACGTAATGGTGTGCCTCACATGCTTTGGAAGTATCCCACGAATTGCAATAGGTAAGAATACTTGCATCATGACATGACAATCGTGAGATTTCATACTCGATAACTTCAATTCACCATTTAAGGTAACAAACCGCTTCATATTCGATGAGTAGCCGGTTGGGACCTTAATGCCGTACAATGACTCGCAAAAAATCCGTTTCTCTGCACGTGACATCGTGTAGCAAGGCCGGTGGCAAATAATTCTTCTCCGAATCCTCCACCTTCTTTTTACTTTTACGAGTTTCATCATCAACCCTTTCCTCCACTACTTTATTCTTCCTTCAGTCCCTTTTTCGAGCCCACAACTGCGGTCGAAGCCCCTGTTTTTCCAAGTAAAGTCGTGACGCCTTAACATCTTTTGTCTTGCCGGAATATTCATAAGTGTCGCAAGAATAGCTTCACAAACATTCTTCTCTATGTGCATGACATCCAAACAATGTCGACCTTTAGATCTTTCCAATATGGGAGTTTCCAAAAAATGGACTCCTTTTTCCATAATCCCGTAGGTCGATCAACCTCACTAGTAGGTTTACCAAAGATTGTTTCAATGCCCTTCACTCGATTATAAACTTCAGGTACCGGTTAATGGTCTATGAGCAACTTCTTCTTCAACCGTCCCATCGAATGCCTTCTTCTTAAACCGATAGGGATGGTCGCGTACGAGGAGCCTTCGTGTGCGCATATACACATGTTTGCATCCCTTAAGGTGTGTAGATTTCATGTCATCTACACAAATCGGACAGGGGTTGTTTTCCACTCGTCTTATACCCAGATAAGTTCCCATAAGTTTGGATAATCGTTCATAGTACAAAAAAGCATGGCACGCGAGTGAACATCTCATTAGCATACGCATCAAATACTAACACTCCTTCATTCCACATCTTACGTAAATCTTCAACAAGCGGCTGGAGGTATACATCAATGTCATTTCCGGGTTGTTTGGGCCCCGATATAAGAAGCGACGGCATCATGTACTTGCGTTTCATGCACTGACCAAGGAGGCAAGTTATAAACCACTAAGACTCACGGCCATGTACTATCTTTGCGAACCGAGATTGCCAAAAGGGTTCATGCCATCCGTACATAATCCAAGCCTCAAATTCCTATCCTCATTACCAAATGCCTTATGCACCCTGTTGATACTTTTCCACTCAGGCGAATTAGCCGGATGCTTGAGCGAGGACCGTCTTTCTTCCTACGATCGCATGCCACCTCAAATTCTTCGCATCTCCTTTAGTGAGATCATGCGCTTAAATCTAGGTATTATGGGTAAATACCCACAACACCTTAGCTGGTGGTCCTTCACTACCTCCAGCTCCTTCACGCTTGTACCTCGACAATCCACAATATGGACACTCATGTAAATGCTCATACTCATTACGATAAAGCACACAATCGTTAGGACAAGCATGTATCCGCTCGTACTCTAAACCGAAAGGACACATCAGTTTCTTCGCATAATAGTACGACTTTGGCAGTTCATTTCCATCAGGGAGCATATCAGCTAAAACTTCCAACAACGATGTGAAACTAGAGTCCGTCCAACCGACTTTCGACTTAATGTTGAACGGTGTTATCACGCGGAAAGTTTGGTGTACTTTGTACAACCTGGATACAACGGCTTTTCAGCAGCCTCAGACATAGACTCAAAAATACGAGGTCGTTTACACGACTGATCTTCAACCACGTGTATCATCTCGTCTACCCGATCTCTATCATCATCTGCAAACTCATCATCCAAATTCTCATCCCCGAACTCATCATCCTTCTTTTCTTCACATACATCGTTCATTACTCTAGAGCTTCCTATATACTTCCCCTGCTCACCATGCCAAACCCATACGTGGTATTGAGGCCTAAACCCACGGCGAAAGACATGCTCCCTAACCACATGTATACTACTAACCTTGCTCACATTTCTACAATCGAAACAAGGACAATAAAAGTCGATTGCTCCGGGAGGATGCTTGATATTGTAATGCGGTTGTACATAATTCGAGACCCCTTTCACAAACTCAATCGATTCACGACTACCATACATCCAAGTACGATCCACCTCATTCAAGAAGACCTCTAATAATTAAACACAACCATTCATTATAATGCATCAATCATTATTTAAGTACATACACTCACATATTCATATCACACACGTATAGAGCAATCTAAGATAGTGACATGTTCAATTGTATGCATGCAGCCGAAGGTCCTTATCACTCCAACCTAACCCATCCTTGGACGTCTAATCTCACTAGTGAATATATGCCAACTTTTCAATTCTAAGGAAAATACGGCGGCATTTCCCTCCGATTCTCCAAGTACACAATATAGATAATTGCTTATCTACATATGTACCCGAGAGAACAATGTAGAGAAAACGATGAGCCAAGAATTTCCTCGGAATTGAAAATAAGACACACATTCACCACCTAAGTGAGATCGAAACGTCCAAGAACGATCCCAAAGGGGACTATTCAAGACTTACTCCTAATGAGTAAGTCTTGAGCGGTATCTAGGCATATGATGACAATTCAAACAACTTGTAGATTTCATAGCTAAATTACATTGCGTTTTCATACAATCTCATATCAAGAAATATACATACATTATAAGAAATACATATATATATCAATAAATTATCATAACTTAATCAAATTGAATCACATGACAACTTTGTCTCATCAACAAATTAAATCAAACAAAAAAGACAACGAAATTAAACTAGTTACCTCTTAACACCAATGATAAGCAATGAAGAGAGAAGAGATAGTTGGAACTTTATTTGCCTTCCTAAGCCTCTTCTTCCTACAATTAACAAAACCCACATTGCACATTAATCATTTAATTCAATTAAGAAAAACAAAACTAACTTAAAAACAAGATTAATTCATACTTAACTAAGCAAAAAATTGGCTAAACCCAAGAGCAATGAAGGGCAGTGGTGGTGGTAGTTGTTGCTGCCGCTTGTGGGTGGTGGCGCTGCGTAGTGGTGGAGGAGCTCCACACCCTAAACCCACTCAAATGGTGGAGAAGAGAAGAGAAGAGAAGAGAAGAGAAGAGAAGTGAAGAAAGAGAAGGGTTGTGGTGGTGGTGGAGGTCGCTGCTGCGCACTAAGTTGGTGGTGAAGCAATGTGGGTGCTCCGGCGATGGGTTGGTGCTCCGGCGTCAGGGCTCCGGTGATGGGGCGTTAGGGTTAATGTGCGAGTGAGTGAGAGGGGTTTTTCGCTCGTCAAATGCATCTAAGAGAGGGAAATTTGGAAAAGATGTCTAGCTACTGTGTGTATGTGCGCGCAAAACTCGAAATATGGGATGAGATGTGAAGGGCTGCGGTTAGCCTCAAAACCGCAGCCCTTCATATTGTATGAAGGGCTGCGATTTCTTGTTAACCGCAGCCCTTCACTAAAAGGGTTGCGGTTTCCTTGAAAACCGCAGCCCTTCATACAAGAAGGGTTGCGTTTTTAATAAAACGCAGTCCTTCCAGCGCAGCCCTTCCTTTTTTTTCTCCTTGTGGACGCTAGGTGAATACGAAGTAATTCTCTTTGACTTGCGGAATTTTAGCCTTTAATTAGATTTTTGACGTGTATTATTTTTCTTTGTAGAAGGAATATTATAATGAAGTATAATGTTTAGCATTATAGATAAAATAATTCTATTAAGTAATTAAATAATATAACAATTGATTAAAAATATATATTATAAAAAATTATAAGCATCAACTATAGTTTCCAGATTGCTGGGAGAATTCTACTTATTATGTCATATAAGATTAAGAAAAGTTCATATATGGCTAATAATATCATATATTATGTATAGATATAATTTATATTTTAGTTTCCTTAAAAATATAGACATTTGGCATTCAAAAGAGACGCCAAATGCATGAGATGAAATTTATATAATAAAGTATTCTAAAAACTCATAATATTGTTTGTATTCTAAAACAAATACATCTTACTGCCCGTATTAAATTTTTCTAAAAAATTTTCTGTCAAAAAAAAAAAATCTTAAATTTGTTCATGAAAAAATATCCCATGATAATATCATTAGTTCAATTTTTTTAAGGAATTTTAGAGAAATTGTTGATATTTATTCAATTTTTTATAAATATATCTTGTTTTAAAGTATTTAAATTGTCACAACTCTAATTGTTTTCAAGACAACGTCTATCTTACCTATATTAGTAATTTAGTAGACAACGTCTAGTGTACCAAGAAATATATAATAATAATTTCAATCGTTCAAATATTTTCAAGGAAAATAATGAAATTGTTGGTTTCATTTGAACCCTTTAAAAATATAAAAAATGCATCCTGTTTCAAAATAATTTTCACGTTGTTTTCAATGGTACAAAAATCACAATTTTTTGAAGCTTATAATACTCTACTGAATTATCTATAGTATTTTATTGTGAACCAAACTTTATTTTCTCCTATCTTAAACTACATATATGTATCTTTATCACTTTAAAGTTATTTTTGTAAAAATTTATTTTAAATTTTAATTTTCAATATATGACACCTTAGTGGCCCAACAAATAGCGTCAAATTAGGATGTATTAATTAGAAGGCCCAAATGCCTCACAAGTGACACTGAATCAGTGTAAAGCAAAATATTAGAGTATCCATTCTTGCGAGCCCAAGTAATAGCATGAAGGCAGGCTGCAACTTCAGTGGAAAGAGCAGAGGAGGCGTAGAACGACGTTCCTTGCTTAGCTAGGCATTGCATGTGTAGATTAGTAACCACCCAAGCTGCTCCCCCTAGGCCAGTAGCACGATCCCATGAGCCATCACAATTCAACATATCCTGGAAGCGATACGAGGAACTGCTACAACGTTTGGTTGGTGTCGTCTTATGAAAGTTAGCGTGCAGGTGTAGGATGAATAGACTTAATTAAGTTTAATTATTTTTTACTGTACGCTTTATTGATGTAAAAAAAAGTGAATTAGGTGAACAAAAATTAAAACCTACCTAAGCAACCTGTTTGGGCCCATTTCCTGAACCAGCCCATCTATGGCAAAGTTACTAAAATACCCCTACCTCTAGGGAACACAATCCTCCACCAGCTAGGATCTGACTAAAAAGCCCTCATTTATTGGAGGTCCTATCCTCTATAAATAAGGGTTGTCTCATCGATCAAAGGTAAGCAATTCTAAGCTACAAAACCAGGAGCATCTCTCTCACATAGATCACTTTCTCTCTCTACCTCAATCATTTTGCGACTTGAGCGTCGGAAGGCGATCCGGGACCACCCCGGGGTAGGCCAACCTTGTTTTGCGGGAGTTTTCGGTGTACGGACAAGCGAGCTCGGGCGTACCTTCTTGGGGCCCACATCAAATCACCCAACCTATTACAATCCTTAATTTCTTGACATAAACAGTTTGGCGCCGTCTGTGGGGAAGTTACAAACAAAGTCGCTTCGCCACCACTCAGTAAGAATCACCTCATTGCCACTCAGCAATGGCCCCAACCAAGAAGACACGCTCCCAAGCCAACCGTTCGGGAGAGCTCAAGCATCCCATCATGCACCTACGGTGCTATCCCCCAATCCCAATGATGATGATTCCACCCCGATGGGGAATCCATTGGCATCACGAAGTCGGTCATCCGCGGCCTCGGGTCGAGATATAGCGGTGACCCTCCACCCATAAGCAAGAGACGTCATCTTGATTCCAGCTCAAATTCAACAAACTCTCCAGCAAAGTCGGATGTATATAGTTACCACTCTCGTCACGAAGAGATCATTCGTCCCTCCCTAGATGCTAAGCCTAATCGGCTGGAACCTAAATAGAGGGAAGAACCACATCGACTTTCGAGGGAAAATCGGCCAAGGAGAAGCAAGCTACTCACGCCTCTTTAAGGCTCCTCGGGAGACATGTCATCAATCGGAAGAATTTGTCTCGAAGAGCACGACTCATGAATACCCTAACCAAGGAGAGGGGTATGGTGACTCGGAAGCTGCAAAAACCCCTCCACGGTGGCACTCTCGAGTTTACGGTCCGACTCGGCCACACATACTCACCAAGTACACTGCTCATTCAAGGTACCCACTCATCCTTGGCGCCAGCTCGGCCAAGGAAATGTGCTCGGCCATAGGTGCCTACTCATTAAAGACACCTACTCACCAACGGTACCTGCTCATTCAAGGTACCCACTCATCCTTGACGCCAGCTCGGCCAAGGAAATGTGCTCGGCCATAGGTGCCTACTCATTAAAGGCACCTACTCATCAACGGTACCTACTCATTCAAGGTACCCACTCATCCTTGGCCCCAACTCGGCCAAGGAAATGTACTCGGCCATAGGTGCCTACTCATTAAAGGCACCTACTCATCAACGGTACCTACTCATTCAAGGTACCCACTCATCCTTGGCGCCAACTCGGCCAAGGAAATGTACTCGGCCATAGGTGCCTACTCATTAAAGGCACCTACTCATCAACGGTACCTACTCATTCAAGCTACCCACTTGGCCAAGGCATATACTCAGCCAGAGGTGCCTACTCATGAAAGGCACCCACTTATAAACGGTACCTGCTCATTCAAGGTACCCACTCATCCTTGGCGCCTACTCGGCCAAGGAAATGTGTTCGGCCATAGGTGCCTACTCATTAAAGGCACCTACTCATCAACGGTACCTACTCCTTCAAGGTACCCATTCATCCTTGGCGCCCACTCGGCCAAGGAAATGTGCTCGGCCATAGGTGCCTACTCATCAGAGGCACATACTCACCAACGATGCACTGCTCATTCAAGGTACCCACTCATCTGGGCGCCCACTCGGCCAAGGATATGTACTCGGCCATAGGCGCACACTCATCAAAGGCACATACTCATCAAGCGGTACTGCTCATTCAAGGTACCCATTCATCCTTGGTGCCCACTTGGCAAGGAATATACTCGGTCATAGGTGCCTACTCATCAAACGCAACGGTACCTACTCATTCAAGGTACCCACTCATCCTTGGATGCCCACTTGGCCAAGGAATGTACTTGACCATAGGTGCCTACTCATCAGAGGCACCTACTCATCCACGGTACCTCCATCAACTTGGCATGTGCGAGCTACCTCCATCCAAGCACGACCCCCCTTGGTCTAAAGAGCGAACTTGGACAAAGTAAATGAACTGCACATCAGGGCACCTAATTTAAAGCGACGCATAATCCCGAGCCCCTCTTCGGGACTGGTAGGGTACCCCAGAACATGGGTCTCTCTCGATTTCCGCTGAACGACCGCCTCGGGAAGGAATGATGCTACCCTATCCGTTCATCCAGCGTGGGGCTAATTACTTGGCACCCCTCAGCTGGACAAATAAATACGCTCATAGGAGGAAGGATGGGGCTAATAAGCCTCAGAAGTCGAGAATTTCTCCATCAGCACCTCCTCAATCATAAGAGGAGCGTCCTACTAACTTAGCCAAAAACGACTAAGTATCCTTAACGAGTACCTACTCGACGTCCGAGTAGCGTCATGAGACCTCCTCGGGAAACATGGAGGTCCTAAACTCCCCCGAGCCGAGAAACATATTCATTGGCACCTCCTCAGTCATAAGAGGAGCGTCCTACTAATTTAGCCAAAAACGGCTAAGTATCGTTAACTAGTACCTACTCGATGTCCGAGTAGCGTCATGAGACCTCCTCGGAAAACATGGAGGTCCTAAACTCCCCCGAGCCGAGAAACATATTCATTGGCACCTCCTCAGTCATAAGAGGAGCGTCCTACTAACTTAGCCAAAAACGGCTAAGTATCGTTAACTAGTACCTACTCGACGTCCGAGTAGCGTCATGAGACCTCCTCGGAAAACATGGAGGTCCTAAACTCCCCCGAGTCGAGAAACATATTCATTGGTACCTCCTCAGCATTTTGAGGAGCGTCACTCAAACACTTAGTCAAGTATGGCTAAGTACTTCCGGCACCCACTCGGACAGCATGGGGCTCATCAGACCTCATCCGAGCGGCGTCCTACTCACTTGGCCAATATGAGCTCCTCTCCATTGTCGAGTCGCTTTTATACCTAGTCAAATATGGCTAAGTATCAACTAGCACCCATTCGGACTGACATGGGGCCATCGGTCCTCATCCGAGCGGCGTCCTACTCCCTCGGTCGACATGGAGTCCACGTACTCCTCTAGAGCCACTTTACACTTAGTCAAGTATGGCTATGTACTCATGGCACCCACTCGGACAGCATGGGGCTCATCAGTCCTCATCCGAGCGGCGTCCTACTCCCTCGGTCAGCATGGAGTCCACGTACTCCTCTACCGAGCCACTTTACACTTAGTCGAAGTATGGCTAAGTACTCATGGCACCCACTCGGACGACATGGGCTCATCGGTCCTCATCCGAGCGGCGTCCTACTCCCTCGGTCGGCATGGAAGTCCACGTACTCCTCTACGGAGCCACTTTACACTTAGTCGAGTATGGCTAAGTACTCGTGGCACTCGCTCGGACGGCGTGGGCTCATCGGTCCTCATCCGAGCGGCGTCCTACTCCCTCGGTCGACATGAGTCCACGTACTCCTCTAGGAGCCACTTTACACTTAGTCAAGTATGGCTAAGTACTCATGGCACCCGCTCGGACAGGCATGGGCTCATCGGTCCTCATCGGAGCGGCGTCCTACTCCCTCGGTCGGCATGGAAGTCCACGTACTCCTCTACGGAGCCACTTTGCACTTAGTCAGTATGGCTAAGTACTCATGGCACCCACTCGGACAATATGGGGCTCATTAGTCCTCATCCGAGCGGCGTCCTACCCGCTCGGTTTATTAGGAGACCCCTCTCCTTTTGAGTCGTATCTATACTTAGCAAAATTCAAACTAAGTACTTCATTGGCACCCGCTCGGACAGCATGGAGCTCATTAGCCCCTCATTCGAGTGGCGTCCGACTCGCTCGGCCCACTTTAGGAGACCCCCTCTCCTTTGACGAGTCACTCTCATACTTAGCCAATTCAAGCTAAGTACTTCATTGGCACCAGCTCGGCCAAGGCACCCGCTCGGTCAAGGGGAGTACTTCATCGATACTTACTCGGCCAAGGCTAAGTACTTCATCGATACTTACTCGGCCAAGGCACCGGTCGGCGGGGAGTCGCTCGACCAGGGGCACCCGGTCGGCCGGGGGAGTCACTCGGCCGGGGGCACCGGTCGGCCGGGGAGTCACTCGGCCGGGAGAGTCGCTCGGCCACGGCACCCGGTCGGCCGGGGGAGTCGCTCGACCAGGGGCACCCGGTCGGCGGGGAGTCGCTCGGCCGAGGAACCTGTCGGCTAGGGGAGTCGCTAGCCACGGGGCACCCGATCGGCCGGGGGAATCGCTCGGCCCGGGGGCACCGGTCGGCGGGGGAGTCGGCTCGGCCGGGGCACTCGGTCGGCGGGGAGTCGCTTGGCCGGGGGAGTCGCTCGACCGGTGTACCGGTCGGGCGGGGAGTCGCTCGGCCGGGGCACCCGGTCGGCCGGGGAGTCACTCGGTCGGCTACTCGGCAAGGCACCCGCTCGGCCGGGTAATCGCTCGGCGGGGCACCGGTCGGCCGGGGGAGTCACTCGTTCGGCTACTCGGCAAGGCACCCGCTCGGCCGGGGGAGTCACTCGGTAGGCCACTCGGCGAGGCCTCGCAAAAGTTCGGGGCGTTGGTTGGTTAATCCTAGCGCTAGAAGATTTCCTCCACTACGATCCGGGATGAAGATTCGCGAGTCCGCTCAATATCGACGAAAATGGCAATCATCTTATTCGCAATCAACCGCACTAAAATGGCGATTTCCACTCCGATTACTTGACGTGGGGCTAATTGTTTTGGCCCATTTCCTGGACCAGCCCACCTATGGCAAAGTTACTAAAATACCCCTACCTCTAGGGAACACAATCCTCCACCAGCTAGGGAGCGACTAAAAAGCCCTCATTTATTAGAGGTCCTATCCTCCATAAATAAGGGGTTGTCTCATCGAGTCAAAGGTAAGCAATTCTAAGCTACAAAACCCGGAGCATCCCCTCTACATTGATCACTTTTCTCTCTACCTCAATCATTTCCGACTTGAGCGTCGGAGGGCGATCCCGGGACCACTCCCGGGGGTAAGCTAACCTTGTTTTGCGGAGTTTACGGCGTACGGACAACGGAGCTCAGGCGTACCTTCTTGGGGCCCACATCAAATCACCCAACTTATTACAATCCTTAATTTCTTGACAGAAACACAACCTCTTTGCCACCTTGAGTAAAAGATTGATTCTAGAATTTCGAGCCTGAATGGTTCCAGAAAGATTTCTTGAATTTTTGCTTTGGGTTTACGATGTTCTCCACCTTAAGAGGATGGATAGTTTGCTTTTGAAATTAGGCACATCTCTAGGTTCCAAGAACTCTCGTCATCAAGCTAAGATAAGATGGATCCAGGAGGTAGATAAGGGTGTGCAAAGAGCCCAACAGCACAGGGTCCCAAAATTATAAGGGCCCTAAAATATATTATTTTAAAAAATTTACTTTATTTTTGAGGATATCACTCTTACTTTCCACCCTTAATAAATTTCTCAATGATCAATCTCTAAATTTTCAACTTTCCATCGTCAATACTCCTACCTTCCATTTTTATTTTTTATAAATTTAGGGGCCTAATTTTCATGTTAGAACATGGCCCCCACATCTTCAAGACGGCCCTGGATGGATCGATATCTTAGCTTATGTTCATGAGTAATCCTTATGATCCTCTTAAATTATGCGCTAAATTTCAAAATTATGGCTATTAATTTTTCCCCTGGAGAAGAAGCTAACAATTTTTTATTCTTGCTTGTATCCTAATAGTAGTACTTAGAATTGTATCTTTGAGTTGGGGTCTTGGGGATTGTTTTCTTTTTGGTTTGTTATTAGGGTTGGTTGGGAGAGGAGTGTTTCTTAGTTTCTATTATGTATAGTATGTAGTTATTCATCTACTATATATTCTGCACAGCTCTAAATGATGAGAAACCAAATAGAGGTAATATCTAAATGCATAATTAAGAATTAAGTTTGATCTAATTGGTTGAAGATCGTCCTTCCATCTTATGTGACAGAAGTTCGATTCTTACCTTTTATAAAGTGCAAGTCTCAATATCTCCCTATTTGCACGGAAACTTAATCTTATCTTGAAAGAAAATTATATTCGAATGTATAATGTATTGATGCGAATATGTGCATATGCATAATCACAATCATACTACTCTTAAAAGGCAAGGAGTTCCCTACTACTATTCCTTAGCAGCAGTGTTCTACCTTCCTTGCCCTTTGCTATTTCACCAAAATTACGACAACTTGCCATCGATTGAACTATTACAATTAAATACCCAAATTGCCATCCAACCATCCAACTGTTTCCTTGTACAAGGCCATCCATTCCTTAATTTACTTACTGTTGAACTGCGGCATGGCCCTACTTTGCTTCTGCTGTTCTTCTCTGATCATCCCTTTCCTCCCGATTTTCCTCTCAATCGTTCATCTCCTCTAACCTAATTGATTCCTTCTTCTTTTCATCTCTTTCCATACCACATCGTCCATCGCCTCTTAGGGTTCTCTTATCATCTCCTCTTTCTGTCTCTTCTCTCTCCTGTTTCTCACAACAACAAAGAGAACAATTGAAGCTCCAAAGTTGAATACGAATGGCGACACCAGCGACAACGGCTTAACCAATTGGAGAGCCATTGGGCCGAAGCCACCTGGAAGTTCAACCCGAACCATTAGAGCCGAAGCCCTTTGGGAAGGTAAGCTCGAAGCCATTGGAGTCGAAGCCACCGGGAAGATCAACCCGGAGCCATTGGAGTCGGAGCTACTGGAAGATAAACCGGAGCCATTGGAGTCGAAGCCCCTGGAGTCATAAGGGTCGTCGAACCCGGATTTGGCACTAAAATTGGCGAAGAATACGAAGCTTCACTAGAGGTCCTTGCTCCATTGGCACTACAATCGGCGAAGAAGACGAAGCCCCACAAGCTTGTCCTAATCTCGGCGCCTCCCGCACTAAAAATTGGTTTTGTGCTCATCTCTTTTCCCTATTTCGTTTTTCCTTGTCCTATTTTTTTTTTTTGCCCATGTCGATTGAATTTACAGGTTAGGGTTCTGAATTTTGGGATTTTTTTATGCAACATTCTTTTTTTAATCAAATTAGGGTTGAATTAACAGGAACAACAATTGCAGCATTTAAGGTTTGATTGAGCGGTTGAACTCTAAGCACTCTAATTTGTGCTCTGTGATTTCTCTCATCATTCTCATCGATTGCCTCCTGCTTCTTGCAAGATTCTCACTTGGTCTGGTTTTTTTTTTTTTAGGTTGATTGTTTTGGAATAGTTATTTATTAATTTTGTTACAGTTTTTGAATTAGTGTTGTGTTTTTCAATTGTAATGATTGTGATGTTGATTAGGATGTTCGATTTCATGTTTGCATTGAGTTTTTTAGAGCTTGAGTGTTGATTTTGTGTATTTTCGGTTGTTGTTTTGTGGTATTTAGGCTGGTGAACTGGAAAATGATGTGTTTTGGATGGTATGGAAACTTCAGGAGTAACTTGAGTTGGTTTAGGAATAATGATTGCTTGTTTGTGAAGTTGTTGATTAATTGCATTGCTGATTTTGGTTCAGTATTACTTTTTTTGGGTTCTAATGATTGCGATGAAAATGAGGCTATTCAATTTATGGCTCGAATTGATTATTTTAGAGCTTTTGTTATTGATTTTATGTACTCTTAATAGTTATTTTGTGGTGTTAAAGCTTAAGGTTAGTGAACTGAGACATTCGGTGTTTTGGATGCTATGAATGTGTTCTGTTCAATAGGAAACGCCTAACTTTATTTGTTTGTGATCCGAGTGGTGCGCTAAAATTTTTAAACTTCAAAAAAATAAAAAACAGTGAGTATATGGGAGAGTACACAAATTTCTATATGCGTAATTCTCTCACTCCTCGTTGTTAAGTGCATCTTCTCTCTGTTCTATGGTGCACGCGGTTGGGAAAAAATGCCTTGTTGCATAGTGGATAACATGGTTTAACTTATGTGATATTCAATTTGTTAGTATAAGACCTTGCATTTCTTTCTTTTCACTTCACATTACGTGTGTTGGCGGGCAAAAGGCTTTGGAAGATTCTATTATGAGGAATTTAGAAAAAGGAAAGAGAAAGAGGAAGAGTTGGCTAAGTGGATGGAGGAACTCAAAATCACAAAGAACCAACAGGAAAGGGTCTTGCAGGAACTCCACGAGGCATTGGGTCAGAAGTTGTTACTCGAAACCCAATTTCAGAAACTCCACCAAAAGTATGCATATTGCAAATAGATTCCATAGACCTGGGAGAAGGTGAGAATTGCCCTCCCCCCTTATACTTTTTGCCTTTTGGTTCTTGGAGTAGTTTTGTTGAGTTATTAAAATGAATGGATTCCATAGACACGGAGGAAGGTGGGTATTTGCTCATGAAATAGGATTTGCATTTGGTGCGCTCATATCTATTATTCAACGCCCATTTGTTGTTTTTCTATTAAAGATTGGATTTTTGGTTTAGAATGAATTGTTACGGTGAGTTAAAGACTAGATTTTTGTTTCTACTCATAGTTCTTGATATTTGCTTTCTTGTCATTTCTATGCTCTCTCGGACCCGAGATAGCGGATGTTCAAGTCACGAGAATATCACAAGCACGTGCACAACGACGTGATTAAACAGGTAAATGTTTCTATTATAAGCACGTTAACAACAAAGTGATTAAACAGGTAATGGGAATGGTAATGGTAATGGTAATGACAATGGCAATGGCAATGACAAGGCAATGGCAATGGCAATGGAAATTGCTAAAATCTTTATATTAACTATGAATAGGAGGCTGCCCGTATTGAAGCTATACTTTTCTCACTCTTACGATTAAACCTTTTTGGGATGTAGGTATTGGAAATGGTGTGGCAAAACCTCTGTTGGATTATGTTGGTCTTTGCGATTGCGTGGTAAGGAGAACAAGTTTTTGGTGATGGTTATCCGTGACTTCTTTGAATTTATGTGACATTACGAAAGGGAAAAATAACAAAGCGGTTATTGCAAGTAATATCATGTAAGGCTTCATCTTTGTGTTTTGATTCATTGAACTTACTTTTGCCATCCGAGTTCCTAGAATTTTATGTTATAGCATGATGTGAAATTTGCAGCATTAAAGGAGACTCTTAACTCATGTACAATAGAAGTTCTAATTGTATATGCACTAGAGATAGACATAGGATTGGAGATGGGGTATTCTCCCAACTGCCCACTAATATATATTTAGCTATCCCAAACAAGCCATTATTGTCCAAATTTTCCCTTGGATCCTAGACTATTGAGATTTGGTTAATTGATCATTTGGGTGCGTTTATGCATGTTGGCTAATGCAATATTAGATTGGAGATGGAGCAGTTAAGGCAAGTAATAATTACATTTGTTGTTACAAACACAAAACCAAATTACATTATCAAGGATTTAACGCCTTCAGATTAATACCAAACAGATTATACCGATCTTGGGGGGACGCACGCGTTAGCGTGCGGGCCAACAACTAGTTGGTAATAAAAGGGGATAAGTAGATATTTTTTTATAGTCATGCACAAGCTTATCAGCCTTTTGAGAAAAGTTTTTTTAAAAATATTATTATATTTCCTCTGATTTTATTGATGCTCTTAGTTTAACTTGTATATTTGTCAATGTACATTATAAACTATTAATATATGTAATTATGTGTTAGTAAAAAGTTATAAAACTTTGATATTATTAAAGTACTCATTGATAGGATAAGATGAGACCTCACATAACTATCGTTTTTCTTACTCCTTTGTTCAGGAAAGATCGCAACACTTGTTGGGACACGTAGTTTAAGGTGATAAGTTGTGGTGTGGTTATCAAATGTTATTTTATTTAAAAAGTAGATGTGATAGGAGTTGGTGGGGTATTTTTATTAGAGGAGAGTGAAAGTTGGGTAACTTTTTATTGATAAAAGGTAGAGTGTGGGCTAGAAATGGCCATTGGTGCCAGGCGGGGGGTAGTCAAGTGGGTCGTAGCGGGCCGGGCTGAGATTTCATAGCCGGGGATCGGACCAGTGAAATTCACGGTTTGGGCGGGCTAGTCACGGGTGAAAAATCTTGGCCCTACTTGATGCATTCTGGATTTTCATGGTTTGGGAGCGGTTCTGTCAGTTCGTGGGCCTAGCGGGCTGGCGGTCCGGCATGAGAAATTTTTTTTTTCAAAATTATTGAATCATTTAAATTATTCATTATTGTTACATAAAACCTTTAATATCAATTAAAATATATATAATTATTAATATTAATGAATAATTTTATTATTTTTGAATTTGATTGAATTATAATATATGCAATTTGATTAAAATATATATAATTTGATTAAAATATACATAATTTGGTTGAATAATTACTTGGGATGGGGCGTCCAGGTTCATGGTCTTTGGTTGGACCGGTTTCGTGGACCGGGTTGGGCGGTTTTATTAGCAGGCTTTTTGTGGGTTGGGCTCAAAAAATTCGGCCCACGATCCACCCACCAATTTCACGGTTCGAGGCGGGCTGGATCGGACTTTTCACGGGCTCGCCCACCTGACCACGAGGTGGGGTGAAATTTGGATGGATTGCCATGACTTGTTGGTCATCTCAGTGTGGGCCAAAGATGTGTAAAAGAGATAATATATTAATGGTGGGGCCAATACTTGAGAATGGAAGTGTTGGCTAATTCGGAATGACGTAAAAGGAAAATGTTCGGTATTCTTGGAGACGGAGGTAGTATATCTTAAGAATAATTTAGGAAAATTTAATAAGAATGGTCATTATGGCCGTCACTTGTCAGTAATAAGTCACCATTATTGAATATCTCACGTAGCCAAAACTTTATGTTATTACTTTACAAGAGTGATCCCATATGACCGGTGATCGGCTAAGCTTGTGAAAGTGCTTTTTTTTCTTTTTATTGTCTAAGCAGATGTAAATGTCCATCTTCATTCCTCTGCAAACATGGTTAAAAATCAAAGATTACCTTAATTTCTATAAAAAAAAAATACTGGCAATGAGGACAAACTATTGTCGTTATCATCAATGTTGTGAACAAAATATCTAATCCTATCAACAAAAAGAAAACAAAATGCAAGTGATGAGTAAAATATAGTTGAAGGAAGAAAATTCAGTGTCTCGTATTTTGATTTGACGGTCGTAACTCGTAAGGCCTCTGCATCTTCTCCATCTTCGTTTCTCCATCGCCACCTTAACACCACCACTCTCTGTCCTCACTTTCTTCACCATCACCAAAAAGGTTTGGACGTTTGGTGTTAAAAGTGTTGTTGACCAGGATTTGGGTTCCTCTGAATCTAGGTTTTCATCAAAAAAATTCCAAAAAGTTACCAAAGATGAAGCTTTAGTTCTAAGTACGCTCAGATTAAGATGATAGAAAAGCTGAATTACAAATTTTTTATGGGTTGTTCACTTGTTTGAGCAGGATTGTTTAAGTAAAAGGGTTTTGAAACTGTTTGGTATTAGAGGTTGAATGGACACTTCTTCTGAGTTGTATTCGAGCAGTAGTTAGAAAGCAATGGGTAAAGCAATGGGTAAAGCAATTACTAGTCTTATATAGGGCTGTGAAAAACTGACCCAACCCTTTTACCGAACCCGAACCCGACCTGAAATAAGCGGTTTGGGTTAAGATTTTTGACCCATTTAAGTAAATGGGTTGATACGATTTACCCATTTAATTAAATGGGTTAGGTTAAGGTTGACATTTTATACGGAAATTAGCTTTCTTTGATACGTTTAACTCATTAAAATACAAATTTCCTAACAAGTTGTGTTAAAGTTGGTGAAAATTTAAAAAATACTAAATGTAGAACACAAAAATTGAAAAGAAAATCTAATCATACATACTTTTATGTGAATTTATTGTTGAAAACTAATAAATTTTAATAAAAATTTAGTAGTAATAAATATGTAAATGGGTTAAACGGGTTATATGGGTAACCCGTTTAATAAACAGGTCGGGTCAAGGTTGAGTTTTGCAACCCGTTTAATAAACGGGTTAGGTTTGGGCTGGGACATGTTCAACCCGTTTATTATTAACACGAACCGAATACGGCCCAATCGATTAATCGGTCTAGTGCTTATATACACGCAATGCATGTGAAAGCATATAGAAAATTAAAAGAACTATTTTTGTATTTTGTTTCTTCAAAAAATTATTGTTTACTAGTTTATAGAGTACTTTTTTTTTCTTTCCCCCCCTTTTTCGTTTAAATAAAGCAGTTAGTTATCCCCCTATATTTTTCCTTTTTCTACTTTTTGGTGTTCCCCATGTGTTGCCATATGTAATAGAGATGAGTATCATCAGTAATATTAGTGGTGGTAGAAGTAGTAGACAACATAAAAGTAAAGAATTGGAAATCGAAAAGACACTTTCCAACCTCCATTTTCCGGATGTTTTTATGATAGCCTTCTTGAAAAAAAGGCTACCATAAGAAATTAATCTAAGCCACGAATTTGTCCATGTCAGTAGATGACATTTATGGCTAATTACTATCACTAGTGGAAAAAAATGGAAGGTTGCGGTCAAAGTGACCTAAAAAAAGTTGCGTTTTTGGCAATGACCCTTTTAAATGCGACCCTTCACTAAAAGTGAAGGGTACGGTTTTGGCCATGTCGCGGCCCTTTTGACCCAAAAAAAAAAAAATTTTTTTTACATTTTTTAACTCCTAAATTTTTTTTTTTTTGTAATTCCCCTTGAATGTTGGTTTTTTCATAATCATATAGCCAAATGATAAGTACTCCATAACACAAGCAGCATTTTCCTATGGTTAATTAATAATAATCAGCATAATCCAACAAGCACTGCCAGTTAAATTCACTAACAAAAGCAAAGGAAAAAGAAAACGAAAACCGAAGACAAACCTCAGCAACAACGAATCGGCATCATCGCCGTAAAACTTAACATCATAAGCAGGCCCCACATGTTTCTAATTAAATTCAATATTTTTACCTAAATTACCCTTATTATGATAATTTAATCCCCGATATGTCCTCATAAATTCATGAGAAACTGCACCAACATTTAATGCAAATATGGAATCTTTGAACCATTAGCCTCAACAATGTCGCCATTCCTCATTCATCATTTACTTCTTTTCTCTCTCCCCATTAATATTTGAACCATGAGAATTTTTATCACGCACCGGATGTAGGGGTGTTCACGGAGTCCGGGGCCAGGGCCGGAACCGGTTGGACCGGTGGACCGGAATCTGAAAATATTTTGAACCGGGATTTCCGGTCCGGTCCAGAATTTTTCCGGTTCGGTCCGGTCTTGGACCTGTTGGACCGGAATCTATATTTATAAAAAAAAAATCTTTTTTATTTGATTTAAACATATTTATAAATTAGATACATTAAAGTTTAATCATTTTAATAACAATATTCCTAAAGCTAATAAATAGTAGGTTTTTATTTTCGAACTTTATACCTTTTAAACTTTTTTTAACATATAATTTTTTTTTTAAATAAAAAAACAGAAATTTCGGTCCATCGGTCCGGACCGAAAACCTGGAACCGGGATTTTATGTGAACCGAGGACCGGACCGTAATCTTCGGTCCGGTCTGGAATCTTCGGTCCGGTCCAAATTCCGGTCAGACCCTGGTCTTTGCACAGTACTACCCGGGTGTACCATGCTCATTGTACACCCAAGGCTATTTTTTTTTGCTCATTGCTCCTTTGAAACCTCCATATGAGCATAATCACATAATAAGTAATCTCCAAATGAGCAAATGAACAAAAAATAGCCTTGGGTGTACCAGGTACATGGTATACACGGGTGTATGATGAATACACTCTTTGAACCATTCCTCATTAAAAAGTCTGGTTCAAAATAAATCGAAATTCCTCACTCTTCTGTATTTCAACCATTCCAGTATTTCAAAATAATGGTTCATGAAGATTGTGAAGACGAAATAAATCGAAATAAAAAGGATTGTGAAGATTGTGAAGACGAGCTAAAGGGATAATGGAACTTGCCTGGGTTGTTACTAACTCCCACGGCCACTTTGTTACTCAACATGGATCATGGTGCTACGGCACTTCATCTGCTGCCATGGACGTTAATGTTTGCCGTTGCGCTCTTGTTTGGGCTTCCGCTAATGGTTATTCGAATGTTTTACTACATACTTCTTACAGGTATTTGGTCGGCCGATTTGAATTCCAAGCACAAATCGGATATTCTTATTCGACATAACGTGGAAGCCATTCACCACATGGCTAGTTCTTTTGGTTGGTGCTGTCTTAGGAAGGTTGATAAACATCAAGTTCTTGCAGCTAATGTTTTAGCTCGTAGCTTTAGACCTGCTAGATTTAGTTCTGTTTAATTGTTGTACGTTTTCTTGATGTCAAAAAAAAAAATAAGGAGACGAAATACAGTACAATCTTCTTGAAGATTGTGAAGACGATTCTTATTTAAAAAATTCTTCACCCAACATTATTAATCATACTCTCAACACTCTCTTTCCTCTCTATGTCGACCATCTTCCCTCTCAAATCTTCTTCCTCAGTAATTTCTCTCTCAAAAAAAAGAACTATAAATAATATTTTCTTTACAACTTTTAATGTGAAATTGCATGATGGAATTCAAGGAGGAGCACGAAGAGGAGGAGGAGCACAAATCTTTAATTCTTTGGTTACTCCTATAGTCTGGTTCAAAAGCGGGGCAATTTAAAAAGCCACTCCTACATTTTTCTTGGGTTTTGCTAAACAACGCCCTAGAATTTCCTATTAACGCCATAAATACAGTATTTTTATACTGTATTTATATACTTCCAATTCTTTTCTTTCTCCTCCCCTTGACTCACTTCCCTAACCCCTCCTCCTCCAATTTTAAAAAGGCGACACCACCACCACAACCACCACCATCACCATCTTCTTCTCGACGGCACCACCACCACCACCACCGTACACCGACACACCACCACCACCGTACAGACAAATCATCACCACCACCCCTCCTCTCCCTCTTTTTTTTTCTTTTTTTTTTTTTTTTTTTAAAAAGGCAAAGGCTGGGCGGGCGCCTAATTTAGGCGCTGCACCGTGGTGGGGCGCCTAAATTGGGCGCCGCACCATTGGTGGGGCGCCTAATTTAGGCGCCCCACCATGGTGCGGCGCCTTAGGCGCCCGCCCCTGGTGCGGCGCCTAATTTAGGCGCGCTATATTTTTAGAATTTGTACACTAACCTTGCGCCGGGAGTTCGTTATTAGCCGAGGGGTTGCTGGGAGTTCTTGTTTTTATTTTTTTTTTTTTTTTTTTTTTTAAAAGGCAAAGGCCGGGGGCGCCTAATTTAGGCGCCTGCACCGTGGTGGGCGCCTAAATTAGGCGCCTGCACCATTGGTGGGGCGCCTAATTTAGGCGCCCCACCAATGGTGGGGCGCCTAATTTAGGCGCCTGCATATATTTTTAGAATTTGTACACTAACATTGCGTCGGAGTTCGTTATTAGCCGAGGGGTTGCCGGAGTTCTTGTTGCCGGAGTTATGTTGGCCGGAGAGAGGGCCCAACTTTGTCTCCGGAGTAATTGCGCCTCACCGGAGTTCATGGTGTCGCCGGAGAAAATTGTGCCTCACCGGAGCCCAACTTTGCCTCACGGAGTTAGGAGAGTGGGAGAGTAGGAGAGTGAGAGAGAGGGAGAGTATCTCAATAGTGATATACATATATACGTATTTATATATGTATATATGGCGTTAGTAAGAAAAAAAATGGCGGCATTTAGCAAATGAGTTTTTCTTTCTTCCCTCACAACTCTAATTGCTGTTTTATTTTCTTAACCAAAGCAGCAAACTCTTCACCTTCTACAACTCAATATCATTCCTTCAGCATTTACTGTATTGTTTATTTTTTTGGTTTTTCCCTCAATAATGCTAGATTAAGAAAAAATTCCAACTTTACGTTGGACCCAAAATTATTTCCCTAGATACAGTCCACGTAGGACAGGAACGCAGAAAATTATTTTTTTATTTGACTAAGACAAAACCGCTATTCTAATTAGCGGTTCTATAAGGAAAATTTTGTCAAAAAAAATAGTACTTTATTGACCGCTATTGTGAGTAGCGGCTTCCAAGAGTTCCAATAACTTGAAATTTCAGTTGAAGCTCCACTTGACATTTTCTCACTCTTCACATGCAACCATCACCACCACTCGACCACCAATCGTCCTCTCTAATTCACATCGTTACATCCACTCGCCGGTAACCACCACCGCCACTCGTTCACCCATTGGTGCAGCACTTTTCGTCCCTTTCTCTCTCCATAGCATGCAGCAACAACAAAGTAGTGTTTGGAAGCTCCACCACCACCGCGTCGGCGCCGTCAAAGCAAATTTATCGTCCTTGCTGGAGCTCCACCATTACCCACCATCTCTTGGTCGCCAAAAAAGCAATTTTAGGTTAGTTTGTGATTTTTTCCCCAAATTATCAACCCAAATGAAGTTTAATTGTTTAAAAAGAATTGATAAGTTTAATTGTGAATTTGGGAGTTGAATTAGTAGTATGTATTATGTTAGTAAATTTTGGGAATTATTGATTTTGGGATTTTCATTTGCATGAATTTTGATTACCCACCATGTATGTATTGTGTTATGGTGTATAAGTGGTTGTGGATGAGACATTGAAAGAGGTAGAGGGCTTTGGGGGAGGTCGAATCGCGTTAAAAACTGAACCAAACACGGGGTGTAGTTGCAAAAGCGAGAAATTTCTCATACAAACCGTAGTAGCGGTTATACTCACTGAACCGCTGTTCTAAGTAGCGGTTTTCCTTATTTCATTTGGCTGTGTAATGTATAGTAAACCGTGACTTCGAGTAGCGGTTTCGTCTGAAGAAAATAAAAAAAAATATTATATATGCATCTATGCTGACGTGGACGGTAGGTAGGGAATTAAGTTCAACTTTGGCACATAGAGGGAATTAAAACTCCCTTTGACAATATTTAGGGAAAAAATTCCAAAGTTTCCCAATGCAGTTGAATCTATTAATTCAAATAAACAAGATTCTATTTACGTTAATTCCCGTGAAAAAATAGAATCAGGACTTATATTATGAGACGGAGGGAGTATATATTAATGATCTTGCATATAATTAAGTTTTCCAATGCAGTTGAATCTATTAATTCAAATAAACAAGATTTTATTTACGTTAATTCTTGTGAAAAAATAGAATCAGGACTTATATTATGAGACAGAGGGAGTATATATTAATGATCTTGCGTATAATTACTCGTTCAAAATATTTTGGAACATGTGTTTCTGTTTTTATGAGCAAAACTTAGTGAGTGCAATTGTTAAACAAATAGAAATCTGTCACCAAAGCACAAGTTCGTTTAAACTTCAAACTCAACTTGGCTTGGTAGAAATCATAAATTAAACAGATGAATATATATATATATATATATATATATATATATATATATATATATATATATATATATGAGGGGGAAATGAGATGGTTTTACTAGCATAACTAATAGGTCAAAGCGTTTAACTAATATAATTCAACGCTTAACTAATATGCTTCAGTGCTTAACTAATTCATCCAGAAGCAATTTAAGATTAGCATAACTAATAGGTTCAAGCGCTTAACTAATACCACTGTTGGTATGATACACCCGCGCGATGTTTGCGTGACGTCAGCATGACATCATTGGTCTCATGTTAACACTAATGTGAGACGGTCTTTTATAAGACTTTGTGATATATATATACTCACATACTTAGGGTAGTAAATGAGTTGGTATATACGTGAACTATGCAAACGAGTTTGGTGAAATGTTTGTTTAGCCTAATTTTTTTTTTTTTGCTTGTTTAGTAAATAAGCTAAATTCCAACACCTTTGTGTTCCAATCGTTAAAATTCACGAGCAATTTGTGTGTTTAGTAATTGCATCTTCAAATAAAATACAGTATGTTTTTGTTCTTTAAAAATGTAGGCCATCGGAAAAACGTGCATTAATGAAAAAACGAAATACAACCTAGGAAAAAAAAACGTAGGCCAAGTAAGCACTATATGTAGATTATCCTTATCTTATGTATTGGTTGGTTGCTTCAATTTGAAGTCTTTGCAATTCATTTGATTTTGGTGTTTAATTAGAACAGTTCCTTCATCTAACTAAGCTTGTTTAGACTTTAGAATTGTTTAAATTCAGATTTGAGCTTAAAATGTGAAGAAATGTTCGAGCTAGAGGCATGATTGAACGTTTGCGAGGCTATAATTGTTATCAGTTTAAACCCAAACATGCTAAAACCGGTAATTGTTGGGATTTCAGCTTAATTAGCATTTAGGGTTAACTGTATGCAGATTACACTTGATTTTGATTACCATTCAAAATAATATATCAAAGGAAATATTGTAGTAGTACGACCTATTTGCTTTTTATTGAAAAAAGAAACATAAAGAAAATGAATATTAATTGCGGCCATTGGTGGAGTGGAGGTTAGTTTGAAAGCTACATTTCGTTTGAATCTTCAAAAATGTGGCATATCTGCAACTTTTAGTGGTATCCAAGTCCACTGATGTCACTTCCCAAGTTATAGATATAGAACTTTTAGATTCGGATAGTGTAGACATATCTACTGCGGATTTTTGGTTACGGCGGTTATTGGTTCATATAACTAGGGGCTACAGAACAAGGCTCAATATATTTGTTTTAATTATTTGAAAGAAAGAAAAGAAAAATCTTACAGTATCGAATTAAATGCAGCGGGTTTAAAAATGGATGTTTCAAATTAAATGCAACAATTTCCTTCTTTCCATTTTTGGTATGATTTTTACTTTAAAATTACCAAAATATCCTTGTTTAAAAACTAAGACACATATTATCTTATCCAAATCAAATTAATTACAAACATAATCAAAATCAATCAACCTAAACATAACCCCCTCTCTCTTCAATACCACCTTCACTCCACCACCCACCACCCACCACCATTTCTCTCTCCTCCATGCTCCCGTCTCCATGACTCCATCTTCTTGCCGTCTTTCCCTCGACCACCACCACCACCACCACCACCACCACCATTTTCTCTCGACCACCACCACCACCATCATCATCACCAATCTCGCCGGCGTCCCCAACCAGCCTAAAACCACCACCACCATCATCATCTCTCTTCGATATCCTCCCCCATTGGCCCAAAACCACCTTCGCTCCACCGCAGTCATTTCTCACGCTCCATGAACCACCAGACATTTCGATCTCCTTTCTCTCACCTCCATCTTCCATCAACCTCCTTTAATTTTTCTCACCTCCATCTTCCTTCGTTCTCTCCCCGCATCTCACTCTCTTGTCTTCGATCTCTTTCTTCGATCTCTCTCTTGGATCTCTCTATTTCTTCGATCTCTTTCTTCGTTCCCGAAGAAGGTGGTTTTGACGTTGGGTGGTGGGGGCGGTAGAAAGGTGGTCGGTGGTTGATTTGGGTTTCGAATTTCGAGCCGGCAAGTTGGTGGGTTTTGGATTCGAATTTCGGGGGCAGCAGGAAGGTGTTTTGATGGTTGTGGTGTTTCGGTGGTGTTGGTGGTGGTGGCGTCGTTTCGGTGGTGTTGGTGGTGGTGGCGTTTCGGTGGTGGTGGTGTGTTGGTGGTGGTCTGGTGGCGGTATGTGGTGGTGGTGGCGGCGGTATGTGGTGGTGGTGGCGGCAGTATGTGGTGGCAACATTAGGTGGTGGTGGTAATTGGTGGTGGTTAATTACACTAAACACTTGCCCTCACCTTTGTTAATCTTACCTTAAGAAATTTTGCCTAGGAGTCCGTGTCAAAGGGATTGTTGCATTTAATTTGATACGGAGGAAGTATTTGATGTAGCGATCAATTATGAGGGAAGGAACACAAGGAGAACATGAGTTCAACTTTAGGTATCGCAAAATTCATAAATTTTTTGTTGTTTTAACTTCTGGAAAAAATAGTTCCCATTTTCCAGTAGCAAATACGCATCTTCATTCAATTTTTTTTAACCGCTTTTTTTTTTTTAACTTTTGTTGGTTTAATGAGACGTATCTAGTATATTCATATTCCCCATTTACAGAATGTAAACCATATTCCTCGTCCCTCCCAAATCTCTCTCATTAACGACTACTCGTCCTCCCAAATTTTAGATTTGCAATTTTCCAACAATTCCCCAATCTTTAAAATCAAAGTAATTTTTTTTTCGAATTGAGAATCTTATATCTTTTTTGAACTACAAATTAAAGGGCCTTGTTATATTTGCCCCGCTAATCAGTTTTACTATACATAGTCAATTAGTCATTGCCTATTGTCCTTGTTCATAATAGTATAATCAACTTATAATAACCATATATCTTCTTTATTGGTTTTCATCTTCAATCTCTCTCAGGAGTTGTCAAATTAGGTATAGTTTTATAGTTTCACTTATGGGGTCAATCTTGAATTTCGCTTCCTTAGGGTTGAAAGTTTGAAACCTTTTTTTTTTTTTGGGAATTGTTTAAAGTTAAAACCTTGTTGATGGTGATTTCTACTTTTTATAATTTTTCCATAGCAAATTAAATTTTAGATAAAAACTGTTAAAGCTTACAATTTTGAAAAAGAAAAAAAGACTCTACAATCTCTTGTTGATAGTCATCAGTCAGATGTACTCCCTCAATTTTTTAACACTTTACCCCTTTATTTTTTTAAAGTTAAAATTTATTGACTTGGATTGTATTTTAATAGTAATATATAACACTAACATTATTTGTGGATCCGTTCAAATATGTGAATTAAAGGTCAGAGGGGCGTTTTGAAGATCGTGAAAAGGCAAAAAGGATAAGTATATTTTTGTGTTTAAACAAATTTTCAGAAAGATCCCCTCAAAAAAAAAAATTCAGAAAGATATGACAAATAAATTCAAGTAAAAGCTGTTTGTTTGCTTTTTTTTTTTATTGCTAAAAGATGGTAAAACCTTATAAAAGAAAATCTTGGTATGAAAAATCACTAGTTTCACCTATCTTTTATAAGTGATTCCACTTTTAAGTGCTTAAATAAGAATTTTAAACTTTCGGAGTATTGTTATAATGGTCTGAAATGTTATCAGGCAAAACTCAATAAACTATTATGCGGTTTTTTCCCCTAAAGCCGCTATCAAACTTGTAAAGTCAAAATATGGAGCCAGAAATTATGATACTAGTTGAAACTTGAAACTTGAAACTTTACGTAAACAATAACTCCATAATTACTAAAACTACATCTATTAAGGAAATATTGATAATATATTTTCCTAGTTTGTTATTATCTTTTAGGTTGTGCATATCTTTTAGATATTCTTTGGTTTATCTTTCCTACCTTGTATTTAGGAAAGTAGGTTTTGCTGTATATATTTAGTCGTGTACTTGTTGAATAGAAGACAGAAGATTATTCCCTCAAAACACATCTTTACTCTCTTCTTAACATGGTATCAGCCTAACCGGTCTTGGTTGCTGTTTTTTTTCCCGCCCACCACCAGTACATTGGTGGCTGTCAGTGTGTGTTTCGCCGGTTGTTATTGTTCCCCTTTTCTCCTCGTCTTCCGCTGTCTGTTTCTTCCATGACAGGCGGTTCTGAATCTGATTTAAAGGGTCCTCGATATGAACCTTTCACTAAATATTACTTACATCCTAGTGAAGGTACAAGGGCGGTCATCAGTCCTATTCTTCTTAAAGGTGACAATTACGAAACTTGGTCACGTTCTCTACGAAACAATTTGCGTGCTAAGAACAAATTGGGTTTCATTGACGGGACTATTACGGTACCAGATTCAAAATCTCCTGACTTTTCTCAATGGGGTATTGTTAATTCTATGCTTGTTGCTTGAATTTTTAATACATTAGATGTGTCTGTTCGTTCTACTATGAGATTTCCTGATAATGTTAAGTCTCTTTGGGACGATTTACGTGATCGATATTCACTTGGTAATGGTCCTCGAATTTTGGAATTAAAAAACCAAATTCGAGATTGTCAGCAAAATGGTCGTCCAGTTGCTATATTTTTTGGCGAATTACGTCAATTGCAAGATGAGTTAATGTCTTACTGTAAAATGCCTGTTTGCACGTGTTCTGCTGCTTCTGAGTATATTCGCATCCAAGAAGCGAGCATTTGCATCAATTTTGTTTGGGTTTGGATGCCAAGAAATTTGGCACTTTGGTTTTAGGTTTATTGATGCGGGGATCCTCTTAGTCTATTAATGTTGCTTATGCGAAAATTATTTCGGATGAACGGAAGCAGCTTATTTCCGCATCTCACGAGCAATCTCGTGTGGATGTTGTTGGGTTCAGCGTCGCCTCTTCAGCTCCTGCTCGCACTTCTGGTTCCTCCTCGCACTTCTGGTTCCTCCATGGGTGAAGAACGGCTGTGTAGCCACTGTGGTCGCAAAGGCCATCTTAAGGAGTCCTGCTACGAGCTTGTGGGTTAGCCTGCTGGTCGTGGGCGAGGAGGACGCTCTGTTCGGGGTGGACGTGGTCGTCCTACTGCTCGTGGTGGCTCACAATTTCTTTGGCGGTACCGGCGGAACCCACGGGCATCCTCTTGTCATCGCGATTCGGATCGTGCTAGCACACCCACCCTCACTGATGCGCAATGGCAGCAGCTAATGGGTGCTCTTCAAGGTGCTAATGTGTCTTCCTCTTCCGAAAAACTCAGTGGTATGTACGGTACTTTTGATTGGTTGATTGATTCGGGTGCATCTAACCACATGTCCGGTAATATTGATGCATTTATTGACTTACATAATGTTTCTTCTCGTATTGGTTTACCTAATGGTAAGAGTACCATGGCTACACAAGAGGGGACCGTTGTTCTATCTGATGGCTTTCATTTAAAAAATGTTCTTTACGTTCTCGCTCTTACTTGTAGTACATTTATCCGTTACTCAGTTACTTGATCAACAAAAATTAGTTGTTCTCTTCACTAACAAGTTGTGTTTAATACAGGACCTTACATTGACGAACCTGATTGGAGCGGGAGTGCGGTCTAATGGGGTCTATTATTTCAAGCCTATCCGAAGTTCGTTGTCTGCAGCCAATAAAGTGGTGAAACTGGATGATCTGAGTCTTCTTTGGCATCGTCGTTTAGGTCATCCGTCTCTTAAAGTTGTTTCTAGTTTACCCGGATTAGCCGGTTCTTGTTCTTCCCATTGTGAATTAGATTGTTCTATTTGCTTTATGGGAAAACAACCCCGTAACTCTTTTTCCTTAAGTCATAATAAAGCTGCAGCAGTTTTTGATCTCATTCATTGTGATATTTGGGGGCCAAATAAAACTCTGGCTAGTTGTGGTTCTCGTTATTTTCTTACCATTGTAGACGATTTCTCTCGTGCTACTTGGATTTATCTAATGACAAATAAACATGAGGTTCCTCAACTTATTAAAGACTTTCATGCTATATATGGTTTCTACACAATTTAGTCGGAATATTAAAGTCTTGCGTAGTGATAATGGGCAAGAATTTTTGTGTTTACATCGTTTTTTTGCCGAAAAAGGAATACTTCATCAAACTAGTTGTGTAGATACAGCTCAACAAAATGGTAGGGTTGAACGTAAACACCGTCACCTTCTTAATGTGGCTCATGCCCTTCGGTTTCAAGCACGTTTACCTAAGTCTTTTTGGGGGGAATGTGCTAAGACGGCTGCCCATCTCATTAATCTGACTCCTACTCCTCTCTTAGATGGCAAAAGTCCTTTTGATTGTCGTTATGGTCGTGCTCCGTCTTATACGGATGTCCGAGTTTTTGGGTGTTTAGCTTATGCTACTAATAGAAATCGTAAAGATAAATTTGATTCAAAGTCAAGACGATGTATCTTTGTTGGTAACCCTTTCGGTAAAAAAGGGTGGCGCTTGTTCGACTTAGAAACTTCTGATTTTTTTATTAGTCGTGATGTCCAATTTTTTTAGGATTCTTTTCCCTACTATGATTCTATGTCTGATGTTGCTCATGCTCAATGGAATGCATACCTCAACCAACCAATTGTTTGGGATGATATTGATGGTGTAAATGGGGTGTTTGATGTTGATCCTCTTCGTGTGTCTGATGGTGCTGCTGGGCAGTCTTCTGTTGTTGCGGCTGCTGAGCCACGCACTCGTGTTGCACCTGACCTGCCGCTTTCTGCTTCTAGTGCTGCTGGGCAGCATACGCCTGACCCACACAACACTCTTTCTCGTGCTGCTGGCCAGCGTATGTCTGACCCGCATTTGCCTCACACTCCTCCTTGTGCTGCTGGGCAGCGTTTGTCCTCTGCTAGGACGCCTTCTTCGGTTCGTGTTGGTACTATTGAATGTGATACTTCTGTTGTTCCAACTAGTGATATGCTGGGTCGTGGCCATCGTGTTAAAACTTCTTCTGTCAAGCTTCGGGATTTTGTTACTTATACGGCTCTTGTTCGCGATAAAATAGAACCCCCTACAACGACTGCACTTTCGTCTTCTTCTGGTTTGTCTGGTAAGCCTTTTGACATAGCTTGTTGTGTTGATTATGATAATTTTTCTGCAAAACATCGGTGCTTTCTTGCTGCAGTTACTAAGGGTGTTGAACCTAAGAGTTATCGGGAAGCAGTGTTAGATCCCGGGTAGCGTAAAGCTATGCAAGAAGAGATTAGTGCTCTCGAGCGCAATGGCACGTGGACCTTAGAAGATTTACCTGTTGGTAAACGTGCTATTAGTAGTGGCTGGGTTTACAAAATCAAATATACCAGTGATGGTGCTGTAGAACGACTTAAGGGTCGTTTGGTTGTTCATGGTAATCGGCAAGTTGCCGGCATCGACTATAATGAAACGTTTGCTCCAGTTGCTAAAATGGGCACCGTTCGTCTTCTGTTACTCGAAACTGGTAATTACACCAAATGGATGTTCATAATGCTTTTCTTCACGGTGATTTAGAAGAAGAGGTATATATGACTCTTCCTCCTGGCTACAAATGTTCTTCTCCTACTAAAGTTTGTCGTTTGCGTAAGTCTCTCTATGGTTTAAAGCAAGCTCCTCGTCAATGGTTTGCAAAATTGTCTACTGCTTTGCTTGCTTATGGTTTTCAACACTCTTATGCTGATTATTCTCTGTTTTGTTATACTAAGGGAACGGTTTCCCTTCATGTTTTGGTGTATGTGGACGATCTTATTATTGCTGGTTCGTCTCCAGATGTTGTTTTCCGTTTTAAACAATATCTTAGTTCTCATTTTCATATGAAAGATCTTGGTGTCCTTAAATATTTTCTTGGTATTGAGGTTGCCGGAGTTAGGGGATTTTTCTCGCTCAACGTAAGTATGCGTTGGATGTTCGAGTGAGTGCGGTATGTTGGGTTGTAAGCCCATTGATACACCGATGGAGCGGGAATCATCGATTGGCCTTGGTTTCGATACCCCCATCTTTGGATCCGGATCGTTACCGTCGGTTAGTTGGTCGTCTTGTGTATCTTTACGTGACTCGCCGGAACTTAGTTATCTTTGTTCATACTCTTGCTCAATTCTTAAGTACTCGGATGATTCCTCCTTTGGGAGTTTGCTCTTCGTGTTCTTCGTTATATTAAAGGGAGTCCCGGCCAAGGTATTCTTCTTCGTTCTCGCAATGATCTACGTCTTTCGGCGTATTGTGATAGTGATTGGGCTGTTTGTCCTATGACACGGCGCTCGTTGTCTGGTTATCTAGTTTTTCTCGGTTGTTCTTTGGTTTCTTGGAAAACCAAGAAACAACCAACAGTTTCTCGTTCTTCTGCCGAAGCGGAGTATCGTTCTATGGTTGTCACTACTTGCGAGTTAAAGTGGTTAAAGTCTTTGTTATCCTCTCTTGGTGTGATTCATTCTACACCGATGCGTTTGTTTTGTGATAGTCAATCGGCCTTACATATTGCCAAAAATCCCGTTTTTCACGATTGTACGAAGCATATAGAGGCCGATTGTCATTTTGTCAGAGATGAGTTTCTAGCTAACAATTTGTCCACGTGTTATGTTCCTACTGGTCATCAGTTAGCTGACATTCTTACTAAAGCTCTCGGGCGTCCTCAGTTCAGTTATCTCTTGCGCAAGTTGGGCATTCGAGATCTTCATGCCCCAACTTGAGGGGAGGTATTAAGGAAATATTGATAATATATTTTCCTAGTTTGTTATTATCTTTTAGGTTGTGCATATCTTTTAGATATTCTTTGGTTTATCTTTCCTACCTTGTATTTAGGAAAGTAGGTTTTGCTGTATATATTTAGTCGTGTACTTGTTGAATAGAAGACAGAAGATTATTCCCTCAAAACACATCTTTACTCTCTTCTTAACAACATCAAGAAGTTGCGGCTCAAAAAATTCTAAAGTAATAAAAATCCGGATATATCAAGAGGATGAAAACTTGACACCAAGAAGGTCTAGACAAAAAACACCTTGCAGGTCGATTTCGATCATAATGCTCATTAGTGATCTTCAGAACCGCGGAGTGCAGCAACATTAAAAGATGGAGCAACAATAAATTGAAAATCAGGGCTTTTGCAAGCCATAGAATTCCTAGTAAAGTTCCTAGGATAAACATCTTTAACTTAGCGGATAAGACTCCAAAACACAAATTAAAAATGCACCCTTGGATCCAAATTAAAGGCACTTTTGTATTCTGTTAGTGGTGAAGGTGTCCCATTTCAATTTTTTGTGCATTATTTTCACATGTCATTATTTGATTTCTAAGATTAGTTTAGTAGGAAAGGTGCTTGTCAATTTGTACAACTAAGATATATACTTTGTCCAAATTTAAATGAAATCAACAATTTTCAATTTTGACTTTAAAATTTGTCAATATATAATTTTGACAATTAAATTTCTAACAGAATTTTTTTGAGTGTAACTGTTACACCATAACTTATTGTATAACAACCCAAAAATCACCCTTCTCTCCCCTCTCTCTCCTCCCTCATGCTACACTCAATCGACATTCTCTCTCTCATCAGCCATTGAAGCTCCTTCGAGATTACGACTAGGAATCTTTCAGGAACAACATAATTTGTAGTTTCAACAATTGAACAACTGCATAATCAAGATTACACGAAATAAAAATCGAACATCAAACCAAAAGTCTAAAATTAAGTGAAATAAATTCAATAAAAAAGAAAAACTGTGAGATAATAACCTCGTTGAGAGAGATAGAAGCGAATTGAGAAGCGAGAGCGAAGAGGAGAGAGACACGAGCTTGGCGGCGAAGGAATCGTCGGTGGCGAGATTGGCAGACGAAATAATCATCAGCAGTGAAGGAACATTTGACGGGGAGAGTGGCGGCGTAGGAATCGAGGTTATTGTTGTTGCAGCGATTAGGGTTCTTCTATATATAGTTGCTTCTCTAAACCTAGCGCTCACTCCCAATTTCCTTCTTCTATTTGAGTTCGTAGAAAAATTGAGGATTTTCGTTTTCATCATCCATCTTTTTTAGATTTGTTGTGAATCTAGGGTTTATAGCAGAAGAACAAGAAATCTCCATAAAAATAAAAATGATAACGGTGGTATTGGGGTGAACTTCGCGAAAACCATAATGTTGTGTTGATCCATGCAAAAGTGTGGTGGAGGCGATGTGGGGTGTCGGTGGTGAGGTGGGTTTTCGGTGTTTGAGATCAGGTGGGGTGGATCAGTTGGTGGTAAAAGGGTGGTGGGGATGGTTGTGGGGTAAGGTGGGTGGTGGTTTTGGTTGTTCGAGTGACACAATGACATCAAACAAACAATAATGATATGTAACTCAGAAATGATATGAATAGATGACAAAATGATATCAAATATACCTGAAATGACATGAAACAAATCATATTTGATACAACACAAAAGTCAAAATGACATCAAACAAAACTCACTACTACAGAATTCACGATTTGCGTCTGACTATTTGCGTCGCACGAAAGAGCAACTGACGCAAATGATATATGTGCGTCGGATCCTACAGAAAGTCCGACGCAAATAGCTTAGCAGGGATTATACAGGCCTGTTTTGCGTCACTGTGTGCGTCGCATTAAGATTTCATATGACGCAAATAAGTCATCTGCGTCGGACCATAAGCCCATCCGACGCAGATGACGTTTCGTATACGCCCAAAAGTTCCCGACCTTACTTAGTCATCTGCGTCGGACCATAGGCCCATCCGAGCGCGGATGTTTTGTATCCCGCCCAATATTTTATTATTTAGTCATCTGCGTCGGATGGGCCTATGGTCCGACGCGGGATGACGTTTCGTCTATAAGCCCAAAATCCCGGCCTTACTTAGTCATCTGCGTCGGACCATAGGCCCATCCGACGCAGATGACGTTTCGTATCAAGCCCAAAATCCCAACCTTACTTAGTCATCTGCGTCGGACCATTGGCCCATCCGACGGATGACTTGTATCCCGCCAGATTTGGTCATCTGCGTCGGACCATAGGACCATCCGACGCAGATGACTCTTATTTCATGTTTTATTTTTCGTATCCCGCCCATCGGTTGCCAATATTCACAAACACTACTCGCACTTCTCTCTCTCTCATGCGAATTCCCACTCGTCGAGCTGGCTGAAGGACATCTCCCCCGTCGCGCCCGCCGCTCCGGCATTACCTCTCTCAGGCGCTCCTCCTCCTCTTTCTCTCACTCACTCTCTCTCTCTTGCACTCCTCTTTCTCTCACTCACTCACGTCGCCGCACTCACGTCGCACCGCCTCCCCGTCGCGCCGTGCTCCGCCGCGCTCCCCGCCGCTCGCCGTCGCTCGTCTCGCGCTGAGTTGCTTTCCGTCTCCCGTCTCCGGCAATGTAAGTCTTTTTTTTATTTTTTTTCAATTTTTCGTCTCAATTTATGTCTTTTTTTTTTTTTTACCAATTTTCTTTTTTTTTTTTTTTGGAATTTTTTTCCTTATTTTTGCTAGATCTTAATCAAGGAGTTTGTGATTGTATTAGTAGAGTGATTGTAGTTTGTAGTTTAAGATTGAATTTTAATATTGAATTTAGGATGTTTGTAGTTTAATTTGTAGTTTGTAGTTTAAGATTTTAAGATTATATTTAGGATGTTTATAGTTTGTAGTGCTCATGAATTTATATAGTTTGTAGTGCTCTAAAATACTTCCTTTCTACTAGATAATTATATTCACAAGTCATTCTTGTTTTTTTACCATTGATCTTAATAATTCTACTTTAATCTTAACGTTGTTTCTTAATTTCTAATTTGTTAATGTCTTAATATTAGATAGTTGATGTTTATGAGTTATGACTTAATCACTATTTAATTTGTGGGTTAGTTAATGCCCTAATGCGGTTGCCACATTCCATCTTCTACTTGTCTGTTGGTGCTCCAAGCTCACCTCGTTGTGCTTGTCTTCACTTGCTCCTTGAGAGCAGAGGTATATATATTATAGCTTTTGCTTTATGTTTATTTGTTTTATTTGTCCCTATAATGTTGAATTATGTGATTGAGAAAGTATATATGAATTGTTTGGTTATGTGATTGGGAAAGCATATGTTGAATTATGACCAAACTTATATGGACATACCTTAATGCGGTGGGGAGGGAAATCTAAGGAATGGATTGGTTTTTCTTTGTTTAATTGCAATGTGTGCATCATTGGCCTAGATACCCGTTCGAGGCTTACTCATTAGGAGTAAGTCTTGAATAGTCCCCGGTTTGGGCATTGTCTTTGGGTTTCTTATCTCACTTAGGATGTGAATGAATGTTTGGTTTTCGATTCTAAGAAAGATCTAGCTCATTTCCCTAAGCGTTCTCCGGGTACATATGTTGATAGTTTACCTACTATCTTCATTGTGTACTTGGAGAACTGTAGGGAAGTCTTCTTAGGATTTTTCTTAGAATTGAAAACTAAATGTTCATTCACTAGTGAGATGGAAACTCAAGGATGGGTTAGGTTGGAGTGATAAGGATCCAAATGTTCATGATCGCATTTGATAAGACACTTTGAATGATGTGATCGATTGTGTTCTTGTTTGGTGTCTCTAGTGTATGAATATGGATCGAACCTGGATGTATGGTAATCGAATTTCGACGACATTTCTACGAGGGGTTGATGAATTTATCAGGGTTGCGTTAGAACATCAATCGCAGAATGGGTCAAAGTTAGTTTTGTGTCCTTGTTGTGATTGCAATAACTCTAGGGGGTATCGTGATGTGGATCAAATTAAGGATTATTTGATTCGTCGTGGGTTTAAGAGTAACTATACTAGGTGGACATGGCATGAAGAGTTTTATGATCAGGGTATGAGCTCCACTAGCTTGTGTGATGATTTACATGTTGATCACATTGATGATGAGGTTGAGGTTGATATTGAAAAAGGAGAGGATGATAATGAGAATGATAGGGTAGTTGATGAGAATGATAGGGTAGATGAGATGTTGCACAATTTGGAGGATGAAGGAACCGATCGTCCGCATATGTATAATAGTATTCTAAGTGCAGCGGACAAACCTATGTATCCGGGGTGTAAGAATTTCACTAAACTTTCTGGCATCCTCACATGGCAAGTTCAATGAAAGCGAATCAATATATGCGTTACATCCTATGTCCGTATTTTGAAAAGTATGTTAGTTAAACTAATCTTTACTTTGTTTTATATTTATGAACTTGTGGTTATATATATAAAACATCACATTTTGCTTCATGCCTTAGGGATCATTGGATTCTTCTTGTCATTTGTCTATCTAAGAGAACGGTATATATATTTGATTCGATGAAGAAAGATAGATCCTTAGCTATCAAGATACCGTTGAATACGTAAGTTCATAGTTGTTATACATGTTAATAAGTTTACATGCATTTTATGATATTTTAAATAATTTATATGTTTATAGTAATTAATTGTTACAAAATCTCTATATTTAGTGCATATACAAAATACACGCGGCTTGAAGGATCAAATAAAGGAACTAAATTGTCTTGGACATATATGCGGGTAAAACTCTTATGGTTTTGTATTTGATACTTTATAATTCTATTTAGGATTTTTTTTTCCGATTCTAATATATATCTTAAATTTGGCGTAGTGTGCTCAACAATCGGGAGGAGTGGAATGCGGCTATTTCGTGATGAGATACATGTTTCTAATCATCCGCTTATACTATGAAGCAGAGAATTTGTATGAGGTATATGTATGTTGTAAATTCATTATTTATACTTATAGAATTTTAAAGTATATTAACTAGTTTAATATATTTCTAGGCTTTTTCGTCAAGTCTTGAGCCATACTCCATATATGAGATCAACGACCTCAAAGAACTTTTTGCGGAATACTTTGTACGGGTCGTTACTGAAGCAGACTAAGTTTGATGGTTAGTGTATGTATTTGTAGGTTAGAATAATACTTTGTTACTTGAACCTTGTTGGTTGATTGATTGCAACATTGGTTGCTTGAACCTTGTTGGTTGATTGATTGCAACATTGGTTGCTTGATTGAGATGTATTGAAACAGGTTTTGGTTATATATATGCAAAAATTTCCCAACGATTTCTTGGGTTGTCCAAATTACAAAGGAGACTCTGCCGAATTTTCTGCTCATAATTATTAACATAATGTTTGCTTAGTTTTGAAAATAATAAAAAATAGCTGAAAACAAAAACAAAAAAATATAGCATGGAGGGGATGGGCATGTGCGTCGCATGCTTGTTGTGTCCGACACAAATATTTGATTAATTGCGTCGTGTCGTATCCGACGCAGATGGCTGTCTTCCCATCTACGACGAGACCTGTGCCGTCGGACCAGGGTCCGACGCAAATGGGGG
Organism: Beta corolliflora; assembly: GCA_947648045.1. Lineage (NCBI taxonomy): Eukaryota > Viridiplantae > Streptophyta > Magnoliopsida > Caryophyllales > Amaranthaceae > Beta > Beta corolliflora. The sequence continues at coordinate 94,773 of CANSZD010004142.1, forward strand.
TCCGAGGTCCGACGCAAATTGTCATTTTTGTACTAGTGACTGAAATGACATAAATAATTCATAAATGATATGAAATAAATGGCAACATGGCATCAAATAAAAGTGAAATGACATCAAAACATAACTCATGTCCTATGAAATAAATGATAAAATGATATCAAAACAGAACTCAAATAACTTGAAATAAATGACAAAATAACATCAAATTTATGTCATTGTTTGTGCAGTTTATGTCATTTTTGTTAGAGTATGCGTCATAATGTGACATTATGTACGTGTGAGGTTTTGTTACACAATAAGTTATGGTGTAACAAATTATACCAAAGACACACTCAATTTCTAATATCTATAAATAAAAATTATCAAAATAATAATATTATCAAAATTGAAACCGGCATTGGGTTGTGCCGGCATGTTGGCCGGCTCGTCCCAACTTTGACCTAGCTTTATGCATGTGTGTTAACTCGCTCAAAGTCGACAAACAAACAACCACGGTTGCTAAATACAACCTTAGTTACTAATCAAACACAACCTCCTACAAATACCTAAAATGGCCTCATACCTCCTACTCTCATTCCTCATCCTTTACTTTATCTACAATGGCATTAACGCTACCCTGTTTCAATATGGCACGAAGGTGCCTAGACTTTACATGAACTGCTGCCAACTAGAGAGCTCTAACTATTGCAGAGATGGATTATGAGTTAATGGAGTCTCATGGAAAAACTCAAAAAACTACAGATTTCAAGTATATCATCTTGAGAAATATTTTATTTGACTTTTAATGTCCAAAATTTCTAAATTTTATCTATATGTTTTTTTGTATATAATCTTCATCATGATTCATGTGTAATCTGATACGTTTTAATAAATACTGTAAAAGTATTGTTTTTTTAATTTTTAACACGTAATTAGTAATAGATATATAGTTAAAGGGGTGTATTCGAGATTGTGAAATACTCCCTCTGGTCTTTATTAGTTTACCCGTATTCCTTTTTGGGATGTTCCTTATTAGTTTACCCATTTATTTTGTTTCTATTTTTGAAATGGGACCACTAACTTTCCATCTCACATACATTCAACTTTAATATAAAATAATAGTTTCTCTTTCTTTCTATGTCCCACAACATTGTTTCTCCTAAAACTCAGTGCAAAAGAAACGGGTAAACTAATAAAGACCGGAGGGAGTATAATTTAGAAAATCCATTGAATAGTAAAGAAAGTAGATTGATCATCAGTAAACATTGAATATACTATCAAAAATAGGTTTGCTCTGTTGCAATTCGCAAATAATGATAAACCTCATTACCACCATTAAGAGCATTGCCAATGGTTGAACCCCAAGAGGTTTATGAGGAGAGAGAATGTGAAAATATTAATAAAAAAAGAAGAAAGAGAAGAAAAAAGAGGAAAGAGAACCATAAACGGTTCTTCCTCATAGACCGTTTATGGAGGTTTTGCAAAAAAACAAAAGCTGACAATTTGGGGAGGAGGAAGAGTGTTGGCAGATTTAGGAAATAGGAAAGGACATGTGGCATGATGCCATTGGGTATTAGGATGGGATATAAGGAGAGAGAAAATAAGAGAGATAATTTGATGACCCTCAAAATAAGTCTAACCATTAGGATTAAAAAAATATGGTCTTTTAAGTAAGTTGGGCATATATGATAGGAAGGAGAGAGAAAGTAATTAAATAATTGATGACCCCCAAAAAGAGTCCAACCATTGACAATGCTCTAAGTACTGTTAAGCACCAAAACACTAGTTTACTAATGGTACAAGACAATTTAACTTGTCATATGAGCCTCAAAATGTGCGGAGTAATGTTGATATTGTCATGATGTTTTGAAATTAGATTGACACAAATTATTGAAATAAAGCCTCCCTTTTTTTTATTTCCTCTAAATCCTGATTAAGGTATGGGCCATTTTTGGAACTTAAAACTTTAAGAATTTCTTTCTTTCAGGTGGTCTAGTCAAAATTCCATAAGACCTTATATATCGTCAAGTTGTAATATTTTTTTGAGTTTTTTGTCAGAAACAACCTTTTAAAAGTGTCATTTTGTGAGAAACAACCTTATAAATTTTTTTTTGTGAGAAACAACCTTTAAATGCAATTTTCTTGTCAGATCAGACCCTTTGACCATTTTCCGGCATTGACTTGATTTTTCCGGCGAAGATTTGAATTTTCCGGCGAAGACTTTTTTTTCCCCTTCTATCTCTTTTTCCCTCCAATTTCTTCCTCCCAACCCCACCCCCACATCCACCACCGAAAACCCTCGACCCCCTGCACTCCTTTATTCCCGAAACCCCCCGCTGGTGGTGGCGTGGTGGCGGTGTGATGGTGGCAGGGTGCTACTCGGGATAGGGGTCTTCTTCGAGTTTGGTGGAGGAGTGGTTTAGGTGGGGGAGGTTTCGGGGCTAGGAGGGTGGTTTCTTGGTGGAGGAGGAGGTGAGGGTGGTTTTGTCGGTGGGGGTGGAGGTGGGGGCAAGGCAGGACTAAAATGGGGGGTGAGGCTAGAGGTTGGGGTGGGTTTGGAGGAAGAAATTGGAGGGAAAAAGAGAGAGAATGGGATAAAAAAAAAGTCTTCACCGGAAAATTCTAGTTTTCGCCGAAAAAATCAAGTCAATGCCGGAAAATGGTCGAAGGGTCTGATCTGACAAGAAAATCGCATTTAAAGGTTGTTTCTCACAAAAAAAAATTTATAAGGTTGTTTCTCACAAAAATGACACTTTTAAAAGGTTGTTTCTGACAAAAAACTCTATTTTTTTTCTCCCCAAAAGAATACAAAAATAATAAATTGGTCCGAGTAGAACAAAACAATAGTAATATATATTATCTGGTACCGTACGAAAGTTTAAGTTGGCGTAGGAAATTGTCAACTGTCGTAATCATTTAGCAACATCCTCGTCCTATATTACTAGTTTACTACTCCTCGTACATAATGTCAGATTTCCATGTCAAGAGCATTATGTATACCTGGTACACTATTTTACTTTGGTGGTGTTGACCGCGTGCCCGAATAGAGGTGTGCACGGCCCCAGCTGGCCTACAAGATGGGCCATGTAGTGGTCCGTGTTGTGCCAGGTCAAAGTCTTCAAAAAATGTGTCATGACACGAGCATGCTCATGTGCTTGGTCGGTCGGGCTTAGGGGTGTAAATGATGCGAGTATAGTTGAGTTTGGTATTCATTCGACTGACTGACTAGCAAGTTTCGAGTCGAGATCGAGCTCACTCGAGTCGAATTTTGATTGAGTTTTGACCGAACTTTGGCCTGAGTTATTTTTGGCCGAGTAGTTCTCGAGTAGCTTGCAAGTATCTCGTGTTAAATGCAACCCTAAGATAGAAAATATGTTGAAATTTAGATAATTTGTTGTAGATAATTTGGTATTCAAGTTTCTCACGAGTTCTCGAGTCGAGTATCGAGTTGCTCAACTCAACTCGTCAACATCTCAAGTCGATATTGAGTTTGATTCGAGTTTTGACCGAGTCGAGCTCGAGTAGCTCGCGAGTTGTCTCGTTTCATTTATAGCCCTAGTAGGCTCGTGTCATTCGTGGGCTTGCTCGTGCACCTTGTGGAAGGACATAGTGGGTTGCTTTCAGTGGCGGAGCCAGAAGGGGGGACATGGGGACAGATGTCCCCCCACTTTAAAAAAAAAAATTCACGGAAAAAAAAAAAAAAGATAAAGAAAAAATGAAACATGCAGCAGGGGTCACGAGAGAAACAAACACAATTACACAAAACATAAAGCAGAGGAAATACGAAGAGAGAGAAAGTTTGAACTTCAAATTTCGAAACCCTATCTTACAAACACGCCGCCTGCCGGACTGCCGGAGCCTTAGCCGTCCAGTCGCGCACTCGCCGGAACGAAATACGAAGAAAGGAGAAGAAACCAGCAGAGGAAGTGAGGAGGCGGAGCCGCGGAGGAGCGAAATACGAACCAGCCTGAGACCTGAGTGCCTGACTGTGCCTCCACGAGCCGCCGGAAGCCCGGAATTACGCCGCCCAGACGGCAGACGCCCACCACTCACCAGTGAGTTGTTTTTTAATTTCGCAAGTTTTAATTCCACAAATTTTAATTTCACTGTTTTGATTTGAGGTAATATATACTTATATATCAATGTTTGGTTGTGAATTTGTGATTATAGCTGAATTAGTTCATTAGTTGAAATGATTTGTTGTTGGATATTAGAATGTTGGCCATGATTTATTGAATTGATTTGTTGATTCATGTTTTAGGGTTTGATAGTTTGTAATTTGTAATTTCTAATTTAGAAATTGTAAATATGAGTTGATTTATAATTGAATAAATTGATTATTGATTAGTTTGGTTTGATAATGTAATTGATTCATGTTTATCAATTTAATTAGGAAAATGTCAAGTGGTTCACATTCACCTAATTCAAACAAGTCCAAGGCTAAGGGAAAACAACCCGATCTTCGACAATTCATGTTTAAAAGAATGAAATCCCAAGAAACATCTTCACCCGCTCATAGTGAAACACCTCAAAATGAATCTCCTTCATTTAGCTCTCCCCAAACTCAAGATGTTGATATGAATGTTGGTGGTTCAAGTACTAGTAATGCACCATTAGAGGTGGATGTAAAACGTTAAGTATTAAACAATTTGTGTTGTAGTGTTTTTTTTCTAATTTTTTTTCCGATTTCCCGACGTTCGGATTTTGTCCCCCCGCTTTGAGAATCCTGGCTCCGCCACTGGTTGCTTTGTTGTAGTTGTGTAACAGTGCAATTATGGAGGAATTTTCAAATGAAAATGAAGGTGAGATTACTTTAGAATCGAAGTTTTAGTCTTTAAATTATAAGGAGAGAGAATAATTTGGGGGAAAGTAAAGGTAGGAAAAATCTAGGGATATATAGGAGAGGAGATGATTTTATGACAAAAGGAGGCTAGATGCTTACTTGTACATGGTAGAAACTTGAGAAAAAGTATCTTGAAATACTAACAAAGTAATGATTCTAAAGATAATAGGTCTGGAAGTTGTTTAAAGAGTAAAGCATTGTAAAAAGTATACAATAGTTGCACATACCGGAAATTTGGAGGTTATTCGATGTAAAAAAGCCAAGTCCCCTGTGTGTCTAACATGTCATTCCCATGAGTCGAATGGCGGGTTAATTCTCGGGCCGCTTCGGACTATCCTCATCTAGATGTGTCCACACATAGTCCTCGACCCGCTTAACGTGACTCATGTCGAGCCAAGCTCACCCGAGACTCGTGCGTGCCACATTAGTAGCGGGACGACCCGTGTCGCCCTTCCATATCGATCTCGGCCCATGGGGCTAGCTCTATCACGAGTAGGGGTGTGCACCAGTTCAGGACCGGACCGGAACCAGTTGGACCGGTGGATTGAAATCTGGAAATTCTGATTGGGACTGGATTGTAATTTTTCCGGTCTGATCCGGTTTTGGACTAGTTGGACCGAAATTTGAATTTTTTTTTCACAAAACTGCTTAGATTTAAGCATATTTATAAATTCGATACATTACAATTTAATACTTCCTCCGTAACAAAATAGATGTTACACTTTCTAAATATGGTTGTAACAAAATAGATGTTACACTTCCTTTTTAGGCAACAATATCTCTCTATCGCTCTCCTATAACATGGGTCCCCTTTTTTCTTTCTCTCTATCTCTCTCCTCTTCAAAAAAAAATGCCTAGAAAAATGTGTTTTTGAAAGTGTAACATCTATTTTGTTACGGAGGAAGTACTCAAATTCTAAAAGTAATAAAAAATTAGGTTTTAGCTTTCTAACTTTTAAACTTTTTGAACCATAAACTTTTTTATACTAAAAAAAAGAAATTCCGATCCACGGGACCAGACAGGAATTTTTTTGGGTTTGGACCGGAATTAAGAAATCATAACCCGGTCCAAAACTGCACAACCCCAATCACGAGTTGGTAGTGTCATATGAGGAGGTTCATGATAAGTGTAGCCACTTTAGCCTTTAGAGTATGTACAATGGGCCTCTCCAACTAGCTCTCCAAGGAGAGAGAAAATGGAGAGCCAACTCTTACCTAACAATGAGGCTTTTGAGCGTGTCTTGGGTGTATCTCCATGGAGACACTTTGCAAAATGTCTCTTGGAGGAGGTACCCTTTGGGTTATTGGAGAGACGACTGTCCAATGTGTGGGGCCCACAAACCAAAGCATACCATTGCAATTACTAAAGTTTTCTTTTCTTCTTGCAACCATTTAATGATCTTTTTATAAAAATTTTAAAAAAAAGATGGTAATAATTACTATCCCAACAACTATAATTTTTCTTTATCTATAAATTGAGCCTAATATTGGATATATTTCATACACAAAATATACTATTTTTTTCTAATTTATGAAATTAAATATTAGCATTCAAAACTAATTTTTTTTTAAAAAAATTTCACATTACATAAATTATGAAAAAGATTAATTTTTTTGTAATTATATTTAATTTACATGAATAACTTTATTTATATAACTTTGGTCATAATATGCATGAAATGAAGTTCATTTATTGATATGGGGACCACCAAACAATAAAAAGTTGAATGGAGAGCTCTTTAAAGAGTTTTATTATTGTTGGGTGTTTTTAGATTTAGTTCTTGAGAGTAGCTTAGCTTGAAGAGAGAGAATAGATGAAAGAGAGTGGAGAGCTAGTTGGAGAGCTATGTATCATTATACATGCTCTTAAGAGTGGGATTTTCTTATTATATATCCTCCTCAATAGTCAATATTTAAGGTGCCTAGGGATTAAATGTGCTTGGAGTAATCACTTGCAATCGCTTGTAACTTTTTTTATGAAAATGCTGTAATATTTTTCGCCATACTCCTCTCTGTTCTGCCACCCTCCTTCCTCACAATTACACCATCTCTTAGTAGTTAGGCCCTGTTCTTTTGGACTTATTTTCAGTTAATTTCAGTTCAGTTAATTTAATTTCAGTTTAGTTAATTTAATTTCAGTTCAGTTAATTTCACTTCAGTTCAGTTAATTTAATTTCAGTTCAGTTAATTTCACTTCAGTTCAGTTAATTTAATTTCAGTTCAGTTAATTATTATTATTATTATTATTATTATTATTATTATTATTATTATTATTATTATTATTATTATTATTATTATTATTATTTATTATTTATTATTTATTATTTATTATTTATTATTTATTTTTTATTATTTTTTTATTTTTTTTTTATTTATTTTTTATTTTTTTATTATTATCTATTATTATTTATTATTATTATTATTATTTATTATTAATAAGAAATAATAATAATAAGTATTGATAATATTATGTTAATACTTATTGATTATTATCGATTATTTTTATTTTAGAAAATTAATTCAGTTAATTTAATTTAATTTCAGTTCAGTTAATTTCGGCCCGTTAATCTAATTTCAGTTCAGCCAAAATAAGTTCAAAAGAACAGGGCCTTAGTACCACCACTAGCAACTGCTATACACGGAAGAAGTAAAAACCAGTGGTGGATAGCTTCACACTGCTATATGTGTAGTAGTATTTGCTTTTTTTAATCGTCCATCCTTGTATATACAGTACACCCTTTTTTTAATAGGGCTTAGAAGTCGGAAGGTATCTGGGTGTAGGACTAGCCAAATAAGCTTAGCCTATCCAATTTAAGGGTGCTAGCTTAATTTTGTTAAAAAATCTTAGATTGGGTATTGTCTAGAGGTGAAAGTTCGGTGTACGGTTTGGATTAGGGCCTAATCCAATCCGATCCGAATAAAATTTCGATTTTAATTTTCCAATCCGAATCCAAACCAATTAGAGTTTGAATCCGATCCAATCCAATCCATCCAATCCGAATTTTCATACTCTAGATTGGATCCGATCCGAAAATTCAATTTTTTAAACTCTAGTTTTTCGATGAAATAAATTAAGCACAACAGCAGCCTAGCAGATTTAGGAAATGCGGAATTAAGTGTTGTTAGGGTTTTAGGGGAAGGGTTGAAGTGCTACGCCTATTGGAGTATTGGGCTATGGACTAGGCATTTAAAAAAAGAATCAGTTAAGCACTTAAGCCCAATCCATATATATAATACAAGGCATATTACTGTTCAGTTATATTGGATTTTTGGATCCAATTACCCTCAATCCAATCCGATCCAAAAATCCAATTTTTCAAAAAATCTCAATCCGAACACCGTTTCAATCCGATCCGAATTAATAATTCGGATTGGATTGGATCGGATTTTGAATTTTATCCGAATAACTTTCACCCCTAATAATGTCTATAGTGTAACTTTTCTTGGGTAGGGCATGGTTCCGTCCAATGCTTTTAGAATCATATAGCCCCACTTAAGCTTAAGGGCCAAAAAGAGTTTCCTAACCTTAGAACTAAGTAATAGCATATTTAGCGTCTTCAATCTTTCGATCACAAGTTTTAATCTCAGCATTTATTTTCTTATTATAACTACCTCCGGTTCTGAAAGATCTTCCCTATTTGACATTTTTCACTATTCACAAGTTTCACTTTGACTGTTGTTTATGACTTATACGTAAGAAAAAAAATATAGTAATGTGGGATCTTGTTAGATTCATCTCAATATGTATTTTATTAATATCCACTTTTTATAATTTTTTTCAAATACACAATTAAAGATATTAGTGTCTAAAGTTTTGCATTGGCATGCGTGAAATGTAAAAGAGGGAAGATTTTTAGGAACCGGAGGAAGTAATAATATACTTCCTCCGTTTCTCAATAAGTGCGACATAGAGAAAGTGGTTAATACCAAGAACATAGAGAGAGAAAGTTGACCACAATAAAGTAAAATAATTCAACTAATGAAACAAAAAAAATTGTGGCTCCGTCTTCTTTTTGGAAGATATTTGTAATAATATTGAACTTCTTTTACCATTTGAGCAACTGATCGCACTTATCGTGACTATCGAAATAAGTGAAAGTCACTGACTTATTAAGAAACGGAGGTAGGTAAAACTTAAATGCATACATCTCTAAAACAAGTTTTAAATGCATGTCAATATCATATATTATTTGTAATAATTTTGTTGCGTATTATTTTGATATAGGTATATACATGCGATAAAAGATTTGAAATATCATGTGTTTTGGGCCCTCTTATAGAGTCGCTAGACCTTATGAATAAGGTATAGATATACAATATATTTTTGGACCTTATGAATCCAAATAGATCAGGATGAGCAGGCTTCAAAAAAAAAAATGGGGTATCAATTTGGGTCTGCTAGATCCTATCCAAACCCCCCATCTTGCCAGATCCCTCTACATGGATAATGTAGCCCTTATTAATAATGATATCAATGACAAAGCTTACAATAGGGCCCCTTTTACCATATTTTTTGGTGCCATCTTCTATCATATATTTATAGTGGTATATATAGATCCTATATGTGGGTATGATAAATGTGCGAATTACCTAAAGTTAGAATGACAAGGACTTTTGCTCTTTAGTAGATAAGTTGCATTTGGCTGGCCATAGGGGGGGCTACTTGATTACCACTTTTCCAAATATAGTGAAAAAAAACAAGGGTCTTTTTAGTTGAGTTGGTTATCATGCACCCTTTTATCAACATAACCAAGGTTAACCACATATTCTAAGTGTCTAGGGAATGTACAATGATGGCCTTCATCGTTGGTGTCTTCTTCTATATTCCCCTTTCTAGAGTTTTAAGCCACGAGGATATGATGGGATGTGCACTGTGGTATATTTAGGTAAAATATGTAATTTCTTGACTTCACAAAATGAGGATTCCGAAAGAAAATAGGGTGAGTATAGATTTATACTTGTTCTCCTCCTGTTGGCCGGATTCGTTTGGTACAAATATTGTGTGTACTTGGATTTAGGTAAACCTTCAATGTCCAATGACTTGCATTTTTTCTAGTTTGAAAGAATATGTCCTCTATGTTGTGATGAAAGTTGTTTACTTAACTAATATGACTATATTGTTCATAGCACTTCTACTAATACCTCTTGTTACAAAATAAATGATACTTTTTGTATAGGTTTGTGACAAATGACATACACGAATGATAGCTGAAAGTAGGGAAACTTGTGATAAAGAAGTATATCTTCTTCTATGTTTTTTAATATTTTGTTAAGTAATTGTATAAACACTATTAAAAAAGCCATTACAACCTAACCAAACCCAAGTCGAACAAACCAACTAGGTTGGACTCCTCGAGATACAAGGGTAGGATATCCTCTTCCAAGTATGGTCAACAATATATAGTGATTTCAATGTTAGCCAAAAAATTTCAATCTCAGCAAGAAAAAGGAATGAAAACCAACACTTAATTTAAAGTGGCAAAAAGTTGACCTTTTATTATCATTAAAATATCTTAATCGGGCCAAAGCATTTGGACATGCTCCTTTGGGCATTGACATATGTGGATGGATGCGACTTAGAAAAGACACTTAGTTATGCTTCTCTTTTAAAAAACTAACTGCCCTTGCGAATTCCTAGAACTTGTATATAGTGTAAACTCGAAGTGTCTTTTCTTTCTATCGATCTCTTAAATTTTGCTATAATTCCTAATAAATAGACAATAATATTAGATTGTGTTCAAATAAAAATTGACTCATTGTTTTGCCTTTTACATTTATGATTTGTATTCTGTATTTTCACCATTTTTGCATTTTCATTTCCGGTTTTTGAGCAATATAGAATATAATAATGGTATAATCAAATATTAAATAGAGGTTGCTACTTAAATTTTAGATTTGGATGGGTATTCTTTCGAGCTACAAAAGTAGCCACAGTGGGTAATTAGTATTTGACTATTTGTTAATTCAATTGTCCTCATTGGATGAATCATACAAAAAAAATGTCCTCACTGGATGACTAGGATTTGTCTAATTCAATTGTCCTGTTTTGCTATATCTTGTCACAATTTAAAGTGGATTTTAGCCTTGAGGCATGTTAGATATCTCTGTTTGGATGTGTCATGTGTGGTTGCATTATATATTGTATAAAAATAAAGCATTTTTTATGATGAGTGAACTTTAATTTCAATAGAAATATTTTGTGTTGGATTGGTTTGGTTGGATAAATAATTTCTATTATAAAGTTGGGTAGACTATTAGTATAGTGCATCCACTACCTTTTTGCTTATTCAGAGGTCTTTCAGTGAGTAAAAACAGATTTTTTTTTCATATAAGCAAATGATCACTAATTGCTCTGGGTCAACTATGGCTAAGTTATCTAGGTAATAATGAAAGTGCATTAAGTTGGAGCAAAGTTTGAGGTAGAATGCAAGTCTTCATATCCTTTTATGCCTTTAAATGGAGATTGATACATTTATCTATCGGGTAAACTACTCACTAGAAATAAATAATTAAAAATTAATTCTCTAAGTTGTACTTCCACTAATTATTATTACTATTTCTCGTTGAGGTGGATTATCCAAGTGGGTAGATAAAGTCTTTTTTTCCTTTTAAGTGTCTTTTAAAATTGAATTGTTGTATACATAATTATTAGATTTTATTGGTTATTGTTTTGATATATAAAATTGATTAATAAACCTCTCTCGAGTGTTTAATTTGTTCCTTTTTTGTTATTACATTTTTTAATACACAACTTTAATCATGAATATTATCTAATTATGTATTAATTGATTTTATGAAAAAATATTATAAAAAACACATTGAAATAAATCTAGAAAGATTCAATGTGATAATATCTTTATCTTATATTGATGACTATCTGTATATAATAGTATAAGGTATAATTGTGAACCAATGTGTTTAATTTCTTTTTTCTTTTTCTGTTTATTAATTGTTTTTTCATAGCAATTTTTTTTTTCTTTTACAATAGCAGGGATATGATTTAAATATTTATTTTAAAGAATAGATTTAACTGATATTTTACAATATCTTATACTCCAAATTCCACAAGCATTTTAGTTAAAATAGGCAATATAAACTTTTTGAGAGTTAAATATTACCTTAAACTTATACATTTCTTTGAGTAGTTAAAAAGTCGTATACTCCTTTTTTTGTGTAAGTTCTTTGAAAAGTAAATATTGAATTTAACTATTAAACTAACTAATGAAATTGTTTTAGTTCATTTCATATTTGAATAAATGTCATTTATTTTCTTTTACAATTTCAACAACTACTTTTGCCAAACACTTCTAATTAAACAATTATTTTAAACGCTAATCGCTAACAACTACACTTAGTAGATAACTAAAGACTACCCATAACGGCTCTACCGCAACATCTAATGACATCTACTAGAATCGCTAATCGAGATTTTCTAAATTGAACTAGTATTGTAAAAGAAGGAAGAAAAAAAACCAAGGGTTATACCCGCTTTGCATGAAAAGGGAACGGTACTTTGATATTTTATGTATTAGTATCAGAAATAAGGAAGATATAAAGTATCTTATAAAAAATTAATAATACGGTCTACATGATAATCAAAACAAGTAGATACTTATAAAGTATTGATGATTATGGGAGGATAGAGCACGTCATCCAACTATCCAAGTGTGCTATACAAAAAGTAGTTTGTATAGAGATTTAAAGACATAAGAAATATTTGTAGAGATTAAAATTACATAATAATATAGTTTGATTTAAATAATTATTACTAGCGATCATTAAGAATTGGTTATAATGATGCACTTTGAAAATTTAAAATTTATGTACCATAAGTTTTAGCTTGAAAAGTTTCTTAAAGCAATATCTTTTTATAAGAGTTAAGAATACAGATGGGACTTGAAGTTTTATGCTTTTCGCCAGTTAAGGACTTATAAGTTATTTTTGCATCGTTTGGGACCTCTTCTCTATTTCCGGTGAAATCTAACTATTGTGAGTTAAAAACAAGTGGGCCCAAGGGTTATGAAACTAAAAATTATATATTTTATAAAATTGAATAAATTATTCAATATCCTTCAAATCCCCATCAAAATTTTTTAAAAGAAACTCCGATTTTTCATCTTCTTTGTCCATTCAATTTTCTAATGGCATGACAAAAATCACTGTCAAATTCCCCCGATGTTGTACAAGTAGCCTCTCTGATTTCTTATCCTTATGGGTCCTAAAAGGTGAAAAATGCAAAACTTTAGGTCCTAGTTGTACCCTTAGGCCTTAACTCCTTTTTATAATGAATTTAAAAGTTTATCATATAAATTCAAATTCATTTAAATCCCCAAAATTATTAATTTTTTTGTTATTATATACGGTTAGAATAACTAATTCGAAAAGGGTTTGATACACGCAGAATTATATTACATTAAAATATCATTAAAATTATGTTGTAATTAGTTTTTGCTTGTGAATGATTTTTAATTGAAACCAAAAGATATAACTCTCTAGTTTTGGAATATTCCTTGTGAGAAGGACCTCTTAAACTCTTCCTTGTACCATCTAAAAATAAAAAAAGCTTGATAATTCAACCAAAGCCCAAAGGTCTAAGTGCTTGTGGAGGGCCATACGAGAGGCGTTCATGCGGATAAATTTACTTCTTGGTTTTAATGATCACTTGAGAACGGATGAAAGATTTACTGTTTTAATGGCGACAAATGGGTGTTCTGGAAATGGGACGACTTGGTTTCATTAGGTCCATCATCAACATGAGCAACACATAACATTGAAATTTACAGATATTTTCTCCCAATATTTTTATCTAGTTGTTCCACCTTTTTTCTGACTATTCGCATAATCCACCTATACTTTAAGTTTTGTACTAATATAAAACCAAATATCATCGTGTGAGATGTTTGATTTGTCTCAATATAAATTTCATAATATCGATTATTTGTAATTTTTACTAGTTGATTACGCGTAAAAACTTAATAATTAAAGTTCACAGACGACAAACGCGAAAGTCACGTTAAATAGCTAGATAAAAAAGGAGTATTAATCTATGTTCTTTTGGATCGAATTAATTAACCCGCCTCGTTCTCGTACAAATTAAGTTTAGTTTAGTTTAGTGGAGAATAAATTTTTTAAAATTTTTGTTAGATTTACCTTAATGTATATTTCTAAGATATTAATTTTTATAATTTTTTATTAAAATATAATTGGAGATATTGTTAATTGAAGTTGAGTATTGGCTATTTTAAAAGTCAAAGTCCATTCATAAAAATAGGAAGAAATATGCATTTTTAGAATAATAAGAATAGATTATTTGAGTTAAAACTACACGTGAAATGAATTTCACAAGATTCCGTATTTCTTGTATAATTGTGACTTGTGAGAATGTGGGTAATGGTGTTTGATTTTAGAAGTTCAAATATAAACCTTGGAATGGACACCTACAAAAATTCATTAATGTACATTAACCATCATTTTACCCAGGGTAGGATCACATGCCGTGTAATAGTTGCACATTTACACTTTGTCACTAATGACATTTGAATTTTTAAGTTTGAAAAAAAATCAATGTTACTTTCTTTCTTTGACCTTGTTTCAAAGTAGAAATATAATAGTAATTCTTTGGTCAATCTACATACATCTTTTGGCAACTAAATTTGGTGGAATGTTTCACATTTTTGTGGCATGTAGCTTGTAACATAAGCACGATCTTATCGTTTGACTGCAATTTCACAAGATGTGAAGGCATAGGTATAGAACAATTTATTGTTAAAAGGTAAATATTTTACTCTATAAGAGCTTTAGAAGTCAAAAAAGTTGATCATTTGTAATTAGCCGTAAAGGAGGACCTCAGATTAGTATCTGAAGATACAATGGATGTGCTATTTATCAGAACAATAATATCAAAAAGAAAAAGCTAATACAGTGGATTGTCAACTAGAAAGTTATTTTAATTAAACAAAAAATAATAATTAAATTCTATTGACATGAATTTCCCGTTAATATTCTTGTTGAACTCAGCTTAAATGCGTGAGATTGTGTTAGATGTGCTAAAATGATGATTTTGTCGGATGGTTTCTTGCTTTCTGTCTAAATGTGATGTTCCGAGGGCTGTGATTTGGGCATTAAGACCTCTGTCTTTCTCAGTTTACCCTTCCCTTTTCTGAGAGGATTTCTCAGTTTACCCTTCCGTTCTTAAAGAGATCAGTAAGTGCATACTAGCGGCTTTTTTTTTTGTGTGTGGAAGCCGGGAAGGTGGAAAATACCTTAATTTATAGACAAATTCTTATATGTGGTTGGTTACATCTATAGTTAATGGTGTGATGGCCTGATGGGGTTACTTATTTAAGGAGGTTACTAATCAATATAGTAGGGATTACTTATAGTTTGAGGGGGTATATATATATTTTTTTGGGGTTACTTACCATTATTAGGGGTTATTTATATAAATTAAATGGATTACTTACGTCTTAATATAGTTAGTTTGTCTTTAATGCACGCGACCAGCCGCACAAAAGACTTGCTGCAATTTATATTAGCTTCGTATTTCTATTTCTTTTAGAATAAAAGTTGCACATTAACAATATTGCATGGGTGTAATGGGTTTTTTTTTTTCATAAAGTGAGTATGTTGTACATAAAAACCTTTTCTGTTACAACCTAAAATTCTTTTCATAAAGAAGTGCAATGGGTATGGGCACTTAGAGACTGATTGTGTAAAGAAGCCAAGAGTTCAGAAGATTTGGGTAAAGAAGAATACAAATATGGGTAATAAACTTGAGGAGAGACCGGCTGCTCAGGTGGGTAGACCAATTGCAGGACAAGGGAATGAGAAGGGTCGGAAGAGGGGCGCTTGTTGCCACTTTCAAGGACTCAACGAGTTCAAAATGTCACTCCAACTAGGAATCAATTTGAGGTATTAGATCGTACTACAAACGTAAGAGCTCTTCTATGATATGGAATCCCACAAGGAAAATGAAGTGCAGGGGTGGAAATCCCCTGACAACCATGGATAATATCCTGGTTTGGAATGTCAGGGGACTGAATAGGGTGCAAAAGTAAATTGAGATTAGAAATTTTATTTCTACTCATAATATCAAGCTATTCTGTCTCCTGGAAACTAAAGTAAAGATTCCTAAGATGGGGAATCTTTACAATAACTTGTGTGCTGGCTGGTGTTTCACAACTAATAGTTGTGTGATTGATCGGGGAAGGATTGTTCTTGGTTGGCTTTGCCGATTTTTTTTACCGTTGATATTATTAGAGTCACGATCAAGTAATTCATTGTAAGATAGTCCCTGCTGGGTCTATAGGTGGGTTTTTTTGCTCTTTCATATATGGGTCTAATGATAGGAATGAGAGGGAAAAATTGTGGTTTGACTTGAATCAGTTGCAAACTAGTGAGCCTTGGTTAGCTATGGGTGACTTTAATACAATTTTGAACTTGGATGAAAGAGTGGGGTCTGTTGTCAGGGTGCATGAAGTTCAACCATTCAGAGACTGCGTGCTTGGATGTGGTCTAATGGACATTAAAAGCTCTGGGAGATTTTACACATGGTCTAATAAACAAGAGGGAGAGCAAAGGGTTTTCTCTAGGATTGATAGAGCTATGGGTAATGAGCAATGGATTGATAGATTTGAAGGGGCTGAAATTGCTTATCTGCCAGAAGGGGATTTTGATCATAGTCCGGGTGTGTTGTGTGTTTATAATGGTAGGAATCAAGGTAAAAAACCATTTAGGTTTTTTTAATATGTGGGCTCAGTCTCCCACTTTCCTTGAAACTGTGAAGAAGGTGTGGGAGAGACCTGTTTATGGATGCCTTATGTATAGAGTTAGAGAGAAGCTGAAGTATTTGAAGTCTGATCTCAAGCATCTTAATAGGGAGGGTTTTTCTGAGATACATGTGAAGGCTGCTCAAGCTTTTCAGAATTTGGTCAGAGTGCAGAACCTTGTTCATCAACATCCTAATAATATTGAGTACACTAGGGAGGAGAAAGAAGCAGGGTGTACTTATAGACAAGCGCAAGAGGTTTACCTTAGTTTCCTAAGGCAAAAATCTAAGGCTAAATGGATTGATCAGGGTGATGATAACTCGAGACTTTTTCATCAATCCATAAAAGCCAGAAGAAATGTAAATAAGATTCATGCTATCCAGGATGTTGCAGGAACTTGGGTGAATGAAGATGTTAAAGTAAAGGATGCTTTTGTGCATTTTTACCAGGATCTTTTGAACAAAACAATGAAAGATAGATGTGCTGTCAAGGGTAGAATCATTGATGAGGGGCCTAAACTGTCTACTCAACAACATAACCTGCTGCAATGTAACTTTACTGAGGCTGATGTGAAGAGAGTTATGCACTCTATTCCTGATAATAAAGCTCCAGGAGCTGATGGGTACAACAGCTTCTTCTTTAAGCAATGCTGGGAGATCATTGGGGGAGAAGTTTCTGCTGCTGTCCTTGACTTTTTCACAACAGGGCAGTTATTAAAATCTATCAATGTCACATCTATTACCTTGATTCCCAAGGTAAAGAGTCCAGTGAGTGTTGGTGATTATAGACCCATTTCATGTTGTTCTGTCATTTATAAGTGTATAACCAAGTTGTTATGTGAGAAATTGAAGTTAGTTTTACCTAGTGTGGTGTCTGAAATCCAGGGGGCTTTTGTGGCTGGCAGGAGCATATTGCACAATGTCCTTCTGTGTCAGGACATAGTTAGAATGAATAGGAGTGGGCAAAAACAGAAATGTTGTATGATGAAGGTTGACATCCAAAAGGCATATGACACTGTTTGTTGGGAGTTTTTGGAAGATATGATGAAAGCTCTTAATTTCCCTGCTCAGTTTATTCATCTGGTGATGGTTTGTGTGACTAGTCCAATCTTTACTTTGATGATAAATGGTATTCCAACTGGATTTTTCACTTCTAAGAGGGGGTTAAGACAAGGTGATCATATGTCTCCCCTCTTATTTGTGTTGTGTATGGAGTATCTAACTAGGATAATGGCTTATATAGGCAAGTTGCCTCATTTTGAGTTTCATCCTAGGTGTAAATCCCTTGGACTTAATCATCTGTGTTTTGCAGATGATTTAGTTTTATTCTGTAAAGGTGACTATAGGTCAGTGCAAATGATTTTACAAGGTTTGAATCTGTTTGCGGCTACAACTGGTCTTAAAGCTAGCCCTACAAAGTCCAATGTGTATGGGTGTGGCATGAATGATCAGGAGATGAAGAGAATTGTGGATAGTGCTGGTTTCAAGATTGGCAGCCTTCCCTTTCGATACCTTGGGGTTCCTATTAGTGTCAAGAAACTCACTACAGCTGATTGTGAGAAGCTTATTGAGAAGATGGTTGGTAGGATTAGAGTGTGGAGCACCAGACACATCTCCTTTGCTGGCAGGAGACAATTGATCAACTCTGTTCTTTTGAGTATCAGTGTGTATTGGGCACAAATCTTTCTCATTCCTAGAGGAGTTATCACCCAAATAAATGCTATTTGTAGAGCATTTCTTTGGACTGGGACTTGCAACAACCCTAAGCCTGGTTATGTGAGTTGGGACAGTGTCTGTAGGCCAAAAGCTAAAGGTGGTTTGGGGTTTAGATCCTTGCTGCACTGGAATTTAGCTATGGTGGGTAAGCAGGTGTGGAATATTTCAAAAAAAGCCGACAATTTATGGGTGAAGTGGGTTCATACTATGTACATAAAAGAGCGGGAGGCGGTCTCAATTTACGCCCCCCTCTGCTAGTTGGGCTGTAAAGTTTATTTGCAAAAGTAAACGAGAGATCAGTGGTCAGATTGGTACTAGCTGGTTGACAGATGGTTCATTCACTACTTCAGATTTGTATAAGAAGTTGCATATGGCAGGTGAGAAATTACCCTGGTGTATAGAAGTTTGGGATCATCATAATGTTCCCAAACACAGCTTCATTTGCTAGCTGGCAATGCATAGGAAACTTCAAACAAGAGGGAAGTTAGCTTCCATTGGTGTGATTGATAATGACAGTGACAGGTGTCTAATTTGTGACATGGCAACAGAAGATCATCAACATCTTTTTTTCGATTGCACCTACAGCAGACAGTGCTTGAATATGGTGAAGAAATGGCTGGGTATCTCTACCACTGCTAGAGATCTCACAAGGCTTTTAGATTGGACAAAGAGAAGATGTAAGGGGAGCAAATTTAGGAAACAAGTGATAAGAGCAGGTATCATTGCCACAGTTTACAATATTTGGCAAGAACGTAATAATGTTCTGTGGAATATGCAAGTTAGATCAGTTGCTCAGGTTGTAAAGCATATACAACATACAGTCAAACAAAGAGTAGGGAATAGATTACACAAAAACATGGAGGATAGGGATATTAGTTGGCTTCAGAATCTGTAATGGTCCTGTGGTTCTATGCTCTGGTGTTTGTTACCAGTAGCTTTTGTATAGATTGAGTGGTCGGGTTTTTTTCCGGTGCTAGGATGTATTGTTTGTTGAGTTTATACAATTCTTAATTACCAAAAAAAAAAAAAAAAAAAAAAAATTCTTTTCCATCCAAAAACCTTCTAAAGAAAGAACCCTAGAAGGGTTTAATGGTTTACAATAAAATGATCATGTGCATTTGGGTGTATGTTTTTTCCCTCTTCATGTAATATTTCCTTCTTTCTTTTTTATGCTCCTATTTGAAATCTTTTTAATAAACAAAAAAAAAATGAATATAACAAAAGAAACACAAGGGAGTATATTTTATTGTTTGCAAGTATGTAAGATATATTATAGCCCTTTATTTCGCTAAAAGAGGTAATTTATATTACAAATCAAGAAAATCTAAAACTCATCTCTTTACTGATCTCTTTCAACTGTTTTCCCTTTTAGTTTCTCTTGATCAATTTAGGGAATGTCAATGCTTTCAACGACGATGATATGTCCCAATTTTCTCTTTTACTATCATTTTTTAATTGAATGTTTATAATATACTACCTCTGTTTTTTTTAGTTGCAACATTTGCTTTTTGGCACTATTCATCAACCAACTTTGTTAAGTAATCTCGCACCATTATATAAGAGAAAACATAGTCAAGTGGGGTCTTGTTAGATTCGTCTCAATGCGATGATTCCAAATATCAATTTTTTATAATTTTTACTTACACCCAATATGAGATATTAACGTTCAAATAAGTGTATCGGTAAATGTGAAAAAACAAATGTTGAACCAAAAAAAAAACAGAGGAAGTATGTTTTTCCACTATTTATTAGAAAGTTTTTCTACTCATATAAAGGAATTTATTTTATATTTTTTAAAAGTTTTGGAGCATACAAGTTTTTTTGCTTTTCTACTACTTGTTGGTCTATTACTGTAATTTTGTTGATTGATGAAGGATATGATTTATTTATACTAGATGTCACATTTCACGTACAACGAAGAATTGTATTAAATAAAAAAAATCAAAATTATGATAAAATCAGTATACCCTATCGTGAAGGGGTATCATCGAGGACATACAAAAATGTTATATATAATATTGTTGACCCAATATGGTTTTGATGATGACAAACTAAAGTAATACTACCTCCGCTTTTTTTTTATTCGCTACATTTGTTGCCTTAGGAATGAAGCCACTACTTTGACCGATTATTTTGATTATTTTATAAGTAAAAATATAGTCATGTGTGATCTTGTTAGATTCGTCTCGACGTGTAGATTCATAATATCAAATTTTTATAATCTTTACTTAAGTGAAATAAGAGATATTAAGAGTTAAATAATGCTTTGAAAACCGTGCACAACAAATGTAACAAATAAAAAAAAGCAGAGGGAGTAACTAACAAGGTTCATAAGTTTTATGTGTGCAAGGTTCATGAATAAATAATGGTGCTTTATAAAGATAATAAGTGAAGTTCCTGAGTTGGAACTCCAAGAGAAAAATGAAGTTCTTGAGTTGGAACTCCAAGAGAAGAAGAGTTTAGTTACATAATGCTGTAATTAGGCTTCTTATGTAAGAAACAAAGATCTTCATAAGGTAATGAATTGGAACTATGGAGTTGTTCCTGTGAATAAAGGAACTGTTCCTATGGAACTATGTTAGTGGAAACATGTGTCTAAAACGATGAACTGACTAAAATTATAAGATAGTGTTTATCAGTTCCTTTGTAAGGAACTGATGAACTGGCAATGTTAAGGAACTAACGAAATTAAATGAACTAGACAACTATTATATGGTGCAACGGTTATAATGTGTCAGTTAAATTGTTAAAGGCTAAAATTTAGGAAACTGTTTTGTGTTTGTTAAAAATCTAATTTTAAGGAAAATATTTTTAAAGGGAAAGATTTTATCTTTATTGAAAATAAATCCTTTTCGGTTTTTAGATATAAAATATTTTAAAAGATATTATTTTGAGAAAATGATTTAATTTGGGTTTTATTAATTAAAATATTTTCTAATTAAATCAAATTTATATTTATTGCTCAAGTTGTTGCTAAAATTAAGGAAGCAGTAAAGATAATCTAACACAGTAACACACGTTCATTAGATCGTGGAGTACATGGGTATCTAAAGGAACGTGTTCCGTAAGTTGAGGAACATCATGGGAAAATGGTTTAACCACTAACACATGATTTAATCCCACGTTCTAGTTAATTACTGCTATAAATACTTATGTCTAATTAAGTTTCAAAGAGTGTCTGACAAAGTGATAATTAATCTACAAAGTTATTATTTTGAATATCACGTTTATTGAGTCAGTACCACCAAAGTTCAAAGTTCCAAGTTTCATTACCATATGAGTTCATTGTTTCATTAGTACTTTCTATCATTCTACTATTTTGTATTTTGAGTTGAGAAAAGAGTTGAGAACAACTCTTATAGTTTGAGTTTGGGGAAGGGGTTTGAGTGAACTCCTGTAAAGTGTGAGGCTTTGAGTGAAGCAAATAAAGAGAAAGGAACTTCGAGTGAAGTTCGAGAGGAACAACAGTTAGAGGGAACTGTTGTTGGGACATGAGTTTGTAGAGGAATTCAAGGAGTGACCCGAAAGATAATAGGTTTGTAACAGAGGTGTTTTGGCCTATTATAGTGAAAGAGCTGAGTTTAAAATCCCTTGTGGTCGAGGTTGTTTCTTCTTGTTGGGCCCAAGAAGTTTTTCCTCGTAAAATCTCTTGTGTTTTTCTCTTGCTCCTTTCATTGTTTTATAATTCCGCAAAAAGTTACGTTCATTTTCCACACATACAATTCACCCCCCTCTTGTAGTGTTCCTATAGAAATAACAAATATGTAGTGATCATATTGCTCGATAGGAATTTACATGACTCAATTTGATGTACATAAAAACTGAAGGGAGTATATATTAGATTTTGACTTCTATTGCAAAAGTTATACTTTCTTTGTTTCTTAATCGATGCATCATATCGACTTTTTATACTATTTGAATATTAACTTTGAGCATGTTTGTTGCTAACTTGTAAAAAATAAATGTATTATTTTAATTGTTGGTTAATCTCAATTTATTTTTTATAATATAGTTTAATTTTCAGTAATACATAATTCAATAAATTGATGGTCAAAGTTTTACATCGACAAGTGTGCCTACTGCCTAGTCAATATGATGCATTTATTAAGAAATAGCGGAAGTATAATCTGTTTATAATTTTAGTAAAGTTTAAACTAAAAGTTCTAATTAATGAGTTAATTCTAGTTATAAATAGACTTTACAAATCAAACACTCCTTCAGAAGGAGAAATGTAATTTAATCATTTAATGTGTTCCCCTTGACTTTATTAATCGTACACCCCTCATTTTCGGTGATGCAATTGTAAATATTGTTGATTACATGTTGGGACAACAAACTGAGGTGTTTATGAACGTAGGTTGGTGTCAAAATTCGTGCTGTGAATTGCCTTGGAGCTTTGATGTTGGCGGAATTGACATCATCACATTTGTATCTTATTTTCTTCTGTTCTTTGCTTCAAGTTGACCTAAAACTGGGGGAGAAGATGAGGATTCAATTTTCTATGATATGTTGGGAAAAGCATGTAACATAAATTTCAGGACATTCTTCACTGAGGAAATTGTAAGCAGGGACGCGCTATAAATCATTAGATTGATTTACTCATATATTCATATGCTCCCACGATTGACTTTTCTTGCCAACTTGGTCTAGGTGGTGCAATTTTCACCCCCTTTACTGGAAGGTTAGGACTTTAAATCTTACCTTATATTGGTTTATCCTTATGAGGTCTGTCTATACTTTATCCTAGAGCTGATTAAATTAACCCGGCCCAACTCGAATTTTCATCAGGTTTGGGCAGAATTTTTGGCCCGGTTTCGGGCCTGACCCGATTTTTTTGGCTTTGGCACGGGATTTGGGCAAGCCGAAAATAACTTTTTAGTCAAAAATTCGGTCCGGTCCGATTTTGGCCCGTAAAGCCCACTATTTTTGGCCAGAAATAGCGGGCTTTGGGCACTAAAATTTGGCCCGAATTTTGGCCCTTCTCGGCCCGACCAATGGGCATTTTTTTAGGGATGGCCCGGCCCGAACCCGGTCTGACCCATGATCACCTCTACTTTATCCTATCTTTTAAAGATTTGGAGCGAGCAACTAGGTTAAAATAAGAAATGGATCGGAAATTACCTTAGATACCTCTGAGTTTGACGTAATTCTCAAATTACTCCTCACATTTGGAGAATTCCGCAGATACCCTTAAACTTTAACTTTGTGCTCAAAATACGCTTACTATTGACGTTACCCTAACACTGTTAGGTTTCTCTCTCTCTCTCCCTCAATTTTCTCTTTCTCCTCCCATCATCCTCCATTGATGAACCTCTAAACTTTTTTCTCTCCCCTCTACCATCCTCCATTGTTAATTAATTTCTTGAATTTTTGGATAGATTCATGTCACTAATTTTGAGTTTCAGTTTGATTTCGTGGTTAATAGAGATTATCCATCAAATTCTAAATAAACAAAATAAATTGAGATTATAATTTGTTAAATTAAATAAACAATTTTGCCCACAATTTCTTGCGACGGTGGAACCACGATGGCGGGCGAAATTCGGTGAATCTGGGCGCAGAAGGTGGCGCAGATATGTGGTGAAGGGAGGGGAGAACTATGGTGGCTGGGCTTTGACCTGGTATTTGCAGCTAGGGTCCTGCAGTGGTAGCTACTGCTAGTGGTTGCTGCTTGCTGTGACTGCCATCGATTGATATTGGTGAGTACCGCTGCTGAGGACGCGTGTTGACAACCCTTCATGGTTGCTGGCTAGAATCTGGGCAGAGCTGCCAAACGGCAAAGCATCCTGCTTGGATGTAATAGGGTATATTGTTGACACAAAAAAATTCTTTTGTTTTGATGTTTTATTTCGAGCATAATTATCGGTTTCTAATTTTGCAAATAACAATTAATGAAGATTGGGATAAGAGAGAAAGCAGGGAGGTGTGGGGAGAGAAAAAGCTCGAGGTTCATCAATGGAGGATGGTGGGAGGAGAGAGAGAGAAAAACCTAACGGCGTTAGGGCATTGTCAATAGTAAGGGTATTTTGAGTGCATAGTCAAAGTTCAGGGTATCCGAGAAATACCCCAAATGTGAGGGCGCATTGAGAATTATGTCAAACCTCAAGTGGAAGAAATTTCCCCATGAGAAATCGTGAATGTTTGAAGTCTAATTAGGTCATAACCTCATTTTGAGTTTGAGTTGTATCCTATGAAATTTATAGGAACTTTTATAGCTTTTGGTTACCCACTTTTAGACGTAACTATGTTTTAACGAAAAAATAATAATAACAAGAATACATTTTGATCGTTGTAACCAAAACTTTTCCTTTTCTCGGATTCGTTAAAGCTACATATAATATCTTATTACAATGAATTGAAATTGAGGTTGTTCTTCATATTTGCACATTGTTTCGTTTGGTTGTTCGAAATTTTGCACTTTGTTTTGATAAAGAGAAGATAAAAGGGCGAAACTAGAGAATGGAGGACCAACTGGTCTAAAAAAAAGAAACATATGGAAGCAAAACTGAATCAATGCTCCGAGAATTATTAAAGAAAATGCCAATTGTAGGAGTATGAATAGATAGGGAGCAAAGAGAAACTATAACAAAAGCTCTTGCATTGGGATTAAACATTATTATAACTAAGTATGATCACATTTAATAACTACTAATAAATAACATGGCGAGTTATAAATTGAACATAATAATTTCTTACGCAATACCCCTCGGAACGTTCATTAGCCGATTCATTATAAAATATCAACTATCTTTTCGTTTCAAAATAAGTGAAACACTTCCTCATTTATGTGGAGCTTTTTGAGACAAGTGTTTCACTTATTTTGGAACGGAGGAAGTATAATTTTAACTTGATAAATAATTAAAAATATTAAAGGTCCGCTTGATTCAACTTATTTTTGCCTTATCTTAATTATCTTATCTTATCTTATTTGAACTTATATTCTAGTTTATTGTGTTGTCTAACATCTGATCTTATCTGATCTTATCTTATCTTATTTTTTCTGAAATAAGTTAAAATAAGTTGAACAAAACATAGTCTAATATTCTAGAAGGTACTTTGACAAGCATAAGTGGACGTATATTACACTAAGTTATTGACAATAAATTCAAATATAGTCCAACTGGTATATATGTCATTCAGAACTACAGTTATGGACTCATCATTCAAAAATAATTTTGATTGCCTCCTCTGGTTTTCACACTAGAAATATGAGTACACAACACAACTACATTTTGGGGCTACAATCTAAATTTTTTTTGTAGGTGATGACAAGATCATCACCTTCTGAGTCAATATATTTTTGTTAGACTACAAATTGCGGCGATGACACTTTAATAAGTAATTAATACCATTAAGCAGTTGGACATCTTGGTGCACGAATGTCTATGTAAGACTTTTACATAGACTTTTTTTTAAAAAAAAGAATAAAAAAGGTTTGGTATGTGGCACTTTAAAGAAAAAAAGAAAATACTCGGATTATATGTTTGGTATGGCCGGTGGACTGTAATTGGCTGTTGTTTTCATGTACTCATAAATTCTGACTGTTTCATGGCCGGTGTTATGTCATGCAGCCGTAAAATTGTGGGAATCATAGGGCTTGTTTTGACCATTAAATAAAGGCTAGAACGTTAATTAATCTATATTTTATGATCAACTATGTGAATTATAAAGGCCTGCATAAAACAAACATCGCCTTTTCAATGCTACCAATTGGGCCTTCATTACAAGAATTATTTTATGCATGCACTCACGTACTACAATCAAAAGAAAGAAAAGTGCCCCTTTAAAGCTTTGGTGCTTCTCCTCGTTCTTCATTAGTTTTTCCCATGATCCTTGAATGTGTAGTTCTCTCTAATCATCTTAAGAATATAATTTGATTTAGAAAATTATTGACAATAAAAAAATCTACTAATTGGCACGTCCAAGGTTATTATAGTTTAATTACACAATAAAAAAAGAGTTTATCATAGTTTAACTTATCATAGAATAAACATTGATTCACAAAGGTTATTGCTTCAATATCATTTCTTAAGTTCTCTTTCTCCTTAAAAAATCTCCTTTTTATTATGTTGGCTTCAAATATATATATATATATATATTCAGCTAAATATATAAAATTACTGACAGTATAAAAAAATATTAGGGGCATCATATTGTTAATTTTAACAATTTCTTTCGTAAAACCTAAATTTTATGTTGGTTAGTTGACGATCCAATATGTACACATGCTTATGCCACTAAATAGCAGTACTTTACATTAAATTGTTATTATTTTTGTTCTAAGTAGATGATATTGTTTTCACGTCTTTCAGCCGATAATGAAGGAGATGCATAAGTAATTCAGATATTAGTCACATTGTGGATTGAAGGCTTGCCTCGAAATCAAGCCTCGCCAAGAAGAAGGGGGAGAGGTTATAAGGGGTATTCTAGTGGGCTATTGGTATGTACCATTTCAAGGGCATATAACCTCAAAAGGGTAAACTGAATCAATTTGTACGAACTAGATTCAGTTGGATCATATATCTTACCCTTGAAAAATACACACATAATGCGAGTACTTTATATATATGAAACAACGACATGTTCAAGAGTGGAGGGAATGGAATATTACGTGTCATCGGTTGTGATAATATGAAAGAAGCAAAGCTATTGTCACATGTGCATAACCTAAACAATATGATCATTTAGATCATATTGAAATATTTTTTTTCCTATAGCAAGTAGCAATTTATGAGGTTTTTATGCTTGTATGTCCTGTTTTCGACACTACTTTTGAGGTCATTCCTCCATTAATTCTAAAATAAATGGGACCATTTTTATAGATGGAATTATGTAGTCTAAAATTTTAAAAGATAACCCTTATTTACAAATAACATTATGTATAAAAAACCAGTGTTTACAAATATTTCATCCCTCTCAAATTAATTAATTTATTTGAGTCTTCAAGTTAAAACTTCATATAACCGTAATTTCAAATATATATAAAAATTAAATATATTATCATGTCCAATAATGTTATTTGATCATTTTAATGTTCATTTACAAAATACAAACTTTTTATGATTTTATTAATAAGTGAATATAAAAATACTAATAATTAAAAATGTAAATTAAATACTTAAAAATGAAAAATAGGAAGAAGGTGTAAATTCAACTTAAAAACAGCAATGTTGAACTCTCAAAAATGGATGTATGTATGTATGTACATTGTCATAGCTCTCTCTACATCAAAAAAAAAAAAATATCGTTGTTGGTCACCTTAGCTAATTATGTCAAAATTGTCTACACAGCAAGAGCACCTTTCTTGTTCTTATTATTACAACGGTCGGAGAGTTTTTGCAACGACCTCTTCACAAAAGCTTTGATTGGACACACTTCCACCAAGTTTAAGTATGTTTTTTAGGTCATGGCATTTTGCCACGTTCATATTGCTCAAGTAATATGGTAGTTGCTCCGTTTCTTCACACTTTAACCGGAGCTCCCGACCCACTTCAGCGTACACCCACCAATGTGTGTCCTCCACCCGAAACTCTTGGATCCAACTCGGGAAGTATCTCGTCAATGGGTGTATTTTTTTAGCACTAGTAATACTACTGCTACATATTCTCCTGTTACTACTACTACTGTTGCTAGTTTTTGCATCGTTGTTATCTGTTACTGCTGCTATTGTTATTGTTATTGTTATTGTTATTGTTGTTGCTATTACGCATCATTTTCCTATGTTTTTTACGAGGTCTTTTAATATTGTTGACGTATTCTTCATTGTTATCAATTACAAAACCGGGTACTTTGGTGATGAGATCACTCGGGTTGACCACCCTTAAGATCTTGGTCCCTTGTTTGTCTACAAGGGACCGGAAGCTCTGGTTTCCCACTCGCGGACCACCGAAGGATATAACGGTCACGAGCGGGGCCCCCTCGAACATGGTTTTAATATCGTACGCTGCCAGCGTAGCGAGGGCGGCCCCGAGGCTGTGGCCGGTGATGGTGATACTAAGAGGCTCATTTTTTATAGAGCTTAAGTAATTGTCGTACCTCCATTCTAATTGCATCCTGGAGACTGGGCCCCATGTCGGTGCCTGAAGTGTACAGGCTTAGGAACCCACTCTCCACCATAGGGGCCTGGGACCCATCCCGGTCCCACGGGCCCACATTGTCATTATTTAACGTTGTGGGACTGGGGACCGGGGCTAGAGTGGCCCGTAGGTTCTCAACCCACTCGAGACACGTGGCGGTTCCTCGCAACGAGATCACTACTTCCCGGCGTCCAAGGCGGTTGATCACCGCTTTGTCGTTGCATACTGCAACGAACCCGATCCAGCTGGACTGCGCGGCAGCCCAGCTGGATCGGGCCCATTCGGGTACTTGTATCCCGGATGTAGCCCGAAGGTGTCGGGTTACCCGGTACCCATGACAAGGTAGTCCACAACTCTCTAACAAGGACTTCTTGTTGTACTTGCATGAGCCGTAGGAAGTTGAGGCAGGGTTAAAGTCGAAGGCCCTGTAGGTGGCCTCAATGAAGTTCCCATAGCGGAGGATCTGGTCGCGGAGATGCTCGTCCAGTGGATCGAGCATCCCCGCCCAGTCCTTCACACCCATGTACTCTTCCCAACGGTCCGCAACGCGACCGTTGGGAGAGGCCGGGTGCGAAATGGGGGCGGGCTGGATTGGGTTAAGGAACTTGGATTCAAAATTGTTTTGAGACTGGTGGTGGAGAGACTGCTGAGACTGGAAAGTTAGTTGCCGAGTGAATGTAGTGATACTGCAATGTTGCTGAGTGGACACGTGAGGTGTGGCTGAAGATGGGAGATTATAAGGTATAAATGACTTCATAGACAGCCTCATTTTTGGCTGCTATATATATGAAGTACTACTTATATTATTGGTGTTATTATATGCTTTGGAAATTGAAATATATATGTATGGGAATATATTACTGTTATTATTGTTATTGTGTAGGAATATAGTAGAAAAGGATGGCTTTATTATTGTAATAATAAGAACATTGATATATATATATATATATATGATTCTATTTTGGTGGAACTGTAAGTACGAAAGCTAGGAGATCTTTTGTTGCAATTCATTTTTGTTTGGGTTTGAAGCCATTTTATAGGAGTGAATGCAAGGGGTAGAGGAGGGAAAGGAAGTTGAAGACTAGGAGAGTGAGCTAGACTTGTCACTTGAGACTTGAGAGAGACACTCACCGAGTAAAATTTTATTGGTTGAATTTTGTATGGGAGAGAAAGAGCTCTTTTACAACTTTTTCCTTTTGGGCAACAGAGCTCTACAACTTTAGTCACCTGTCTTTTCCTCTTGCTAAAAAATAAAAATAAGAGATAAAAAGGAAAGAGGGGAAAGGGGTTCCACGAGGGATAGTGTATGCTGTAACGGTACGTTCTCTTCCCTTTATAAATTTAATTTATGGGAAGATAATTTTCGTATAATATTTATTGGTGAAAAGAATGCATTCTAAATTTTGAAAACGATAGTAATAGATAATAGTGGGTTTTAATTAATATCTATAGAGTCGTTGTATGGTTTTCCCAACTATAGATGAAGATATTTTTATTACATAATTTTGTACGTCTCTAAAATGAGGTTATCATGACTCGAGTTATAGGTAGGGAAAGAATGTTCATAGGAGTGAGGGTAGGGAGATCAGAAGGAAAAAAGGGGGTGCCCAGTGCCCACAGTCCACCACGAAAATGGGAAGCAGAAGAAACCGTTGGTGCTTGTATACAATCCAAACGAAATAATGAAGAAATGAGAATGAGGAGGGCCTGAATTTCAAGAAAGAGATGAATTAGTGGGAAAAAGAAAAAACAAGATCACAAAATGTGGGCTCAGCATTTAGTACAGTACTTGTGAACTGAGGATTTGGAGATCTTATTCTTTGTAGGTGTTTCTTTCAGTTTACCTAGCTAACACTCTAGCAGTAAGGGTTGGTATTATTACTACTATAAATTTGAGTCAATAAAGTGTAAAAATATGGACGGTCACATACTATTACTCCCTCCTCTGTGCTTAAATGGCTGCACGGCCTTGTTTGATTTTTTTACATTGCATTATTTTTTTTATTATATTTTTTTTATAAGGAAAACAAACTTAGGAAGGACCCTTATTGGTTCGAGTCAGCCTAAAACATCCTTGCGGATGATAAGGGAAAAATCAATACAATAAAGAGGACACCAATACAAAAGAGAAGAGTAATTATGGCCCTTGTTAGCCATAAAATCCGCTGCCTTATTAGCTTTCCGAAAGCAATGCTCAATCCGGCACAGAGAGAACTTTGACATCATGATCCCTGCATCACAAATCATATTATTAATTTCCCATGGAGTAGACCAGATCTTTTTAATCGCATTAACATGCAACAGCTAAATTATCCCCTTCCACAAGTAAGTTATTAATACTAAGCGAGGAGGCTCCCTTTAATCCTTCAATTAGATCCCAAGCTTCAGCTTGCAAAATGGACACAGAAGAACCTAAAATTTTGGCACCTGCAAGAAGAACACTCCCGTTATCATCTCTAATAACAAAACCACAAGCGACATTACCGTTCGAAAGTTTCGACCCATCAAAATTTAATTTAATGAACGAGGCCGAAGGGGAGACCCAAACAAGGTTCCTCCCCGCCCTGATACTAGAAGAAGAGTGATGTTCCCCACAGGGAGGGGAGGCACAGGACTTCACACACCCTTCCTGCTTTGCTTTAGTCCAACTAGAAGCAAAGTTGAAAAATAACACACTAGCTTTTCTAAAACAAAAAGACTCATTATTAAAAATAAGTTTGTTTCTAAAAAACCACACAAACCACCAAACAAAGGCAAAGGCTTGGATTTGCTCCATAGAGGAATCCTTCAAACAAAGATTCAAAGTCCTGCGAAAAGACAAGTGATCTAAGACACAATTATGAGGCAACAAAGGCCAATTAAAGTCCCCATTTAAACTCTGCATAATATCTAAAGTGAGCGGTCATTCAAAGAAGAGATGAGTAGCAGACTCAGAGTGAAAATTACAAAACTCACAATGCTGAGGAAGAAAAACATGGCTTTTCTCGAGTGTAATTTTTGTAGGAAGCCCATCATTACATGCTTTCCATTAAAAAAATTAATTTTGGGAGGGACGTCTAACTTACATATCCACTTGAAATCCACATCTTCATTGTGAAAATTATACTCTCCTTGGATCAAACGAGCCCTCGACTTAACGAGTACTCACCATCGGGAGAGAGACCCCAAATAAGCTCATCTTCACCACCCGAAGTAGGAATATACAAAGAGCAAATTGAATCAACAATATAGGGGGGGGGGACTAGAGAGCAAAGTTTCGAATGACCCTAAGAGTGGTCAGAATTAATCACATCAGCCACCATCAAAGTGCTAGACACATTGTTTAACTGTAAGACATTGCTAAAGGGTTAAGGAAACACCCAATTGTCCATCCAAAAGTTAATTTTCCTACCATCACCCAAGTGCCATCTCAGGCCTTTAACAAAGATCCCTCGCAGGCGCATTAGACTTTTCCAGTGCCAAGAAGCTACTTTAGAAACTTAATGAGTGAGAATAATTTTATTCTTACAATATTTTTTCTTAACTAGATCAACCCACAAACTAGGATGATCTTTAACTAGTTTCCAAAGCAATTTCATTTGAAGAG
The DNA here is from genome assembly GCA_947648045.1 of Beta corolliflora. NCBI lineage: Eukaryota > Viridiplantae > Streptophyta > Magnoliopsida > Caryophyllales > Amaranthaceae > Beta > Beta corolliflora. The sequence goes on from CANSZD010004142.1 coordinate 126,739, forward strand.
CCATATTATGAGGCTCAGCCTTACGAAACGCGAGCCCCCCTTTATCTTTAGATTTACAAATTCTGTCCCAGCTAATAAGGTTTGCAGTTTTACTGTCAGGATCCTTATTCCAAAAAAAAAATTACGATAAGTTTTGTCTAAGTGAGAAAGAATAGGCTTGGGGAGAAAAAAAACTTTGCATTTGAAAGTTGGCTTTAGAAGCCAAATTAGCTTGGATTAAAACAGACGCCCGCTTGAGAAAGAGAATTAGCCTTCCATTTTGGCAATTGGTTAATAGTTTTGGAAAGGACTCGAATCGAAAGTTTCTTTTGTAACCTAGGGAATCAATAATAGGGCACCCTAAATAGTCCCCCAAAGAAGAGGATTCCGTCATGGCTAGAATTGCACTAAAATTAGCTTTTTATTGACAAGAAACATTCCCTGAGACCTGAAAGGCCGATTTATGAAAGTTCACAAGTTGTCCTGTGCAGTACTTGTCAAGAATCTCCTTTATATGTTTACAACTATTGTCATTGGCTTTAGCAAATATCATTGTGTCATCTGCAAAGGTTAAGAAAGGAATTCTCACACCAGATTGGCCAATAGAAATCCCTAACCTTTTCTCTTTTGACACACTGGCGCGTAGAAATTTCCCTAGCCGGAAGCTCAAAGACAAAGAATAAAAAGATACGAGAGAAAAAGGATCTCCTTGTCTTATTCCTCTAGAAGGAAAAAAACACTGTCACCGGGGATACCATTAACTAACACCGAAAAAGAGGCGGTAAGAAATACAACCGTTAATCCAGCTCACCCATTTTGAACAAAAGCCAACTTTTTAAGAGTAGAAAGAATGTACTTCCACTCCAAACGGTCATAAGCTTTTTCCATGTCTAATTTAATAGCAATCCAACCCTCTTTTCCCTGGTTTTTTTTCTAAAATAAGATTGAAAGACTTCATGGGCGATTAAAATATTGTCTTGGATTAGTCTATCTGGAACAAATGCACCTTGAAGGGGATGAATAATTTTCCCCAAAACAGTTTTTAGGCAATTTGTGATCACTTTGGAAATTATCTTAAAGATTGTGGAACATAAACTTATGGGACGGAAATGATTAGCATTAGTCGGATTTTCTATTTTAGGAATGAGAGCTAAGAAAGTGTGGTTAATTTCTTTAAGAATATTGCCCGAGTAAAAAAACGCTCTGACAGCTCGAACAACTGAATTGCCAACTAAAGTCCAGTATTTTTGGAAGAAAAAAGGAGGGAAACCATATGGTCCTGGGGATTTATCTGGTGCTAAATCAAAAAGCGCGTTTTTAATTTCTTCTCCACTTACCTCACTAGTCAAGAAGAGATTATCCTCATCTGAAATAATTGGGGATAAAAGATTGAAGTCTGAGTCCTCAAAGTAACAAGCAGGATTGGAAATAAAATGTTGTCTAAATTCCTCTGTAATTTCTTTTGCTATCAATATTGGGCTAGTAATATTTTCTTGTGAGGAAGTAACAAACTCTCTAATCTGATTTCGACTACGTCTTATCGAAGCATGCGCATGGTAATACTTTGTGTTTGCGTCTCCCTGTGTGAGAAATGACGTTTTACTTTTTTGTTTCCAATACTCCTCCGAGTAAAATAACAACTTCATTTTTTAATTTCTTACAGCGCTAGAAGATTAGCATCAACAAGAATTTTCTGTTGTAATACCAAAAGTTGTGCTTCTATAGCTCTCAATTGGCGAAATATGTTACCGAATTGGGTTTGGTTCCACAATTTTGCTTTAACTTTAAGAGCTTTGCACTTACTTAATTACCAGGCAAAACATGTTAGACCCCATGAATTGAGTACACCAAGTTTTTTTAACTAAGTTGTCAAAATCTTTCCTAGAAAACCACATTTTTTCAAAACGGAAGGGGGGTGCTTTAATCTCACTTTTTGCAAAAAAAATTAAAGCTACTTGGCAATGATCTGAAGAAGAAAAAATATGGTGTTTTAGGTAGGCTTGGGGAAATTGGGCTAACCAATCAAGACTTGCAACTCCCTTATCAAGTCTCTCATATAAATTATCATTACTTACTAGGCTTTTCCTCCATGTAAATCTTGGACCATTAAACGGAATTTCAACACAATTAACACTATTAAACAGATGATTCATGATTTTTACTCTATTAATACTAAAAGGGGCTCCACCACTTTTATCTTGGGGATTACTTATTTCATTAAAATCCCCCAAAATAATGAATGGAGAAGATAAGCTAGAAACATAATTAATCAATTCTTCCTAAATTTCAGATTTATGGGATGTTTGGGCTGGGGCGTAAATAAAAATGGTAATAAAAGAAAACTGAATATTTAGAAAATTGATATCACAAGCAATAAACCTTTGAGCTTTAGCAACAACATTTAAACTAAAAGGATTTATATTGCAACTCTTCCACATAAGCCATAATCCCCCTGAAAAGCCAACAGTGGGGATGAAATCATAAATATGGAACCCACATTTCCTAATACAAATTTGAGAGGGAGGAGTTTGAGATTTGACTTCACATAACATACAAACTTTGACACTACTAGTGTCACAAAAATCATTGACCTCTGCTAATGCACTTTTTCTACGACATCCCCTAATATTCCAAAAGGCAAACATTAAATTATTTATAACATTTTACAAAAAGTAGCATTTGACTAACAGGGGGGCTGTTTTAAAATCTTTTCCTCTTCAGAGCCGAGGATGCATCATCCTCCTCCATGTCTTCAACCCTCCTTTTTGTTGAGCCCGTCCGAGATGACAACTCACTGGAAGGGGCTGGGTCCATTCTCATCTTCTCAATGTGATGAATGATTGAGTTATTCGAGTTTAGAGAGTGAAAGGAGTTTTCTGCCAGGGAGTTAAACTCCTCTATCTCGATCACTAGGATCATTCACAACGATCAAGGCAAGATCATCATACTCATCATTATCATCAATAAGATAAACTGATCCACAACACAGTTCAAAGGCAAATATTGCTTAGGATCATTAAGCTCTTGATTGAGTATACTTTAAGAGGGACGAGGAGAAGTAGGGGGCAGAAGAGCAACCTTACCGAGAGCACTTCCATTCACCGGGGGCTCAAGAAGAGGGGAGACCCAGAGGAGTTGCATTATCTTCATCATCACTAGAGGAGTCGGAAGAAAGGAGGGGAGAAGCTATAATAAGCTTCCCTTCCCTTTCTCATTAGCATGGACTGAATCGGGGACATTTTTCTTACCGGAAGAAGGAACCTTGGAAGAAGGTTCTTCAATCATAATTCCCTTCACATGATGGCGGTCAGAATACCTTTACCGGAAGAATTGAACCTTTTCTTGAATGGGCCGAATCGGGAGCTTTTTTGCCAAGGTGTTTGGGTTGTGCATGTACCACTTGTGCTTGCTCGGCGGTGGTATCATGTAAATCTTGTCCTCTGACCTTAGCTAAAGCTTGGTATAAACTTTTTGCTTAGGATTCTTCACAAGCTTCACAAGAATGTTTTCTTAGGAGAGTTAAGAAGAGGACAACTATCAATCAAATGCACAGCATCACCACAAAAAGAACATCCAGACGAGAAGTCTTCATACCACACAACATAACCATGGACTAAATCACCACTATGACTTACCTCAGCAAACTCAAGCAAGGGTCCTTGTATATCCACCTTCATACAAGCCCTTGCAAATCCGATTTTGTTCCTTAACACGAGGGACCTTGGGTCTAATTTGATTAAAGCACCAATATCATTTGCGTAAAGAAATAAATTAGCTATAGAATCAAAGTTCATTAGCTCGGTTGGGAGTCTAGGGACTCTAACCCAAAGATCCACCCATTTGATCTCTTCCCAAATAGGGATCAAATGATGGTTTCCAAGGGTATATGACAAACAAATCACCCCTGGATATGCGAGGGACGCTCACTCCAAACCGAGAGACAAGTCTTGGGGGTTTGTAAAGCGGAGAAGGATCCAGTTATTACCCATTTCAAGGTAATCTATGTCTCCCTTTACAAACCTCCAATCAGCTTTGGACCTTGCTATAATTGTACGCAGATCAATAGGGGCAGATAACATCTTACCAATGAGGCGGGATTTTAAAAGTTCGGCTATATCAAGCTCGCACCTGGGGAAGGTTATCAAGGACAACGACCTTTGGAAATGTAGGTGGAGGAGGGTGGGTCAAGAGAAACACCACCACCGGAGGGAATAACAGGTAACTCAACTAGAGGGGGGACCTCAGATGGCCCAACATTGTTAACACATACATTAGAGGAGGAATTACTCTTAAACTCATAATTTTTAGAATTAGGGTTTTCTAACAGAACATCCTTAAATTTTTTTGGCTTTTCCATCATAAATGGGAATAAATAAACAGAACAAGACTTGCAGTTTAGGAGAATTTTAGTAAATGCGAGATAAGAGGGGAAGATGTGGGAGAGTTGAATACCCGAGTACCCCTTTTATAGAAGGGGAATGTTACCTTATTCTTTGGGAATGAGTGAAGAAAAACTCCACTTTGGGTGAACAATCCATTCACAATTAATGCATTTGCGGGGAAAGAAATTGCTACCATGAACTCTCCCATCGATAAAAACCAAGCCAACACTCGAAATACAACAGTACCTCTCACAAAGCACGCTGAAATGATGATTTTCCTTCACAAACGAGCAGCCACAAGCAAAACTCGCCATTAATGCTCTGGAGCAGAAAACCCTAGCCCCTATACCTATTTTGTACTTAAAGCAGAAAATATCGAAACCCTTCATCCAAGAGAAAGACTTCCAGTTATACCGAGGCAAATTTAATGATGAACCGCTAATATATACTACTGAATTTGGGGGAATTAAACCAACTAGGGGAGGCAAAAAAGCAGAACTCTAGCTCTTCTTTACTGACAGTTAGGCTTCATAATCACTTCCTACTACCAAATTAGACACTCCTAATAGAAGAACAACTAGAATAAAGAAGAACAACTAGAATAAAGAAGAATTGGAAGGAAGATTTGCCTTGGGAATGAGCATTTTTCTGAAGATTGAATCGATCTGTAACTTTTTGGGGGCTAGGATTTTCAATTTGGGGATTTTGGGTTATGTTTTTACTTGGGGTCAAACCTTCTCTCTCTAACTTTTTATCTCTCTTCATTTTCCCTTCAAGTGTTCCTTAGCCTTTTTTACATTGCATTATAACTTTGTTTATTACTATCTCTAGACTCTAATTACATATTAATCCTAGTAAAAAAAAATTATCTAACTTTGAAATATTGAAACAATACATTGAGTTAAATTTACCCAGAGTTAGGTCATACCTCCTTCATTTCTTTGAGTTCTTATTAGAGAGAATGTGGGAAGAAATAGAGTTAAAACCAACTTTTTTGCAATCTCTCTCTTATATTTTGGAATTTCTCTCTTATAGTTAGTACTTTTCTCTTAATTTCTAGTATTACTCCCTTTCTTTATGGTTCTTAATTTAGGAACAACATTCTAAAACTGAGGGAGTAATATTTTGATATATAATATATTTATTGGGGATAATATGCGATGTAACTTTATGTTTGATGATAAAAATGGAAAAGTCAAACACGGCAACTATTTAAGAATGATGGGAGTAACTACTATGATAAGTGAGTGAAGTTGCTAATATCATAGGGTAACTTTATATGGTATTAGCCTGAAATGCAATTTTTCTCTATATTCATTGCTACAACTTATTTTAGTGTGTGTTTAATTTTTTTATCACTGGATTTTCACTTACCAAAACTTTTTTGAAGAACCTTTAACTTATTAAGCCCTCAATCCCTCATCTTATTTAACTATTTGGCCCTGAATTTAGCTTATTCATTTTGGAATGAGCTTATACTCTTGTTGGTCTTAACTACACTTAGGGCCTGTTCTCTTCGGCATAATAATTTAGGAACTGAACTGAATTGAACTGGACTGAACTGAACTGAACTGAAAATAAGTTGGGGAGAACAGGCCCTTAACTTATTTGGAATGATACTTCCTCAGTTCCGTATTAGTTGTAACATGGGGAAGAAAATCAAATTTTCCCACAAGTTAAGACCTAAGTATTGTTTAGTCTTGAAGTTGATATAAATAAAATTTTCGGTGCCTCATAATAGAGAAAATCAAATTTTCCGGGAAGTCAACACTATTTTTTGATAAAATATCAATGTAGATTATGCAAATTAATTCGATGAAAGAGAAGTAGTAACTTTTGTGGAAGATTGTTTAATTAATAATCCCTCTATTTTTTACCTTTCTCACTTGGAATCTTGACACTATTCATACTAATTAGAGATAATCTTCTCAATTTTTTTCAATTTATAAGAAAAAAATATAGTCATGTGTGGTCTTGTTTGATTCGTCTCAATTAGTAGTTTATTAATATTCAATCGTTATAATCTTTACTAATGTATAATAAAAGATATTGTTGTATTCTATGTTTTGATGATGCCAAATACTTAGGTTAATTTTACTATATAGTTTTTATTTTGCGAAAACTATAAAATACCAAAAATAATGTAATGTTTCATTTTGCATTATCTTGTGGAGAAAGATTAATTATTTAATCTAAGTCAAGATATTTATTTTATGCACTTTGAATTTTTATCATATGGTATGTTTAATATTCTAATAACATAGAATCTTTGAATAAAAGATTCTCAAAGTTATTAGATATTGTTGCTGTTGTTGCGTGAAAATCAGTTGGAGATTGCGTGGCATAAATTGTGGAGCTACCTCCTTGAAGCTCTCCAACTAACTTGATTCACCTGCGCATTACTTGCTGGAAGTTAGTCCACTAACGGATAGTGAAGGTGGTTAGTTACCGTTGCAATGTTTATGGAGATATGCAGCGAAAATCTGGCCATGATTCCCATTACTCCACTCACACTATTTGAGGAGAACATGGAGCACAACATGACCAGTAGAAGAAGATTTACAGCAGCTATATAAGAGGAAGATTATTCGAAGAAAAACTTAAGAACTTTCAAGCACAAAAAGACAATCAATACTTAGAAAGTTTTTCTTGTAATTTCCTCATAAATTCAACATACTTATTATTGTAATATTCATAGTGTGTGGGTGAGAGAAAATTCAGAGAATATTCTTGTATTCAAGAGAGAGAAAGAAAGAGAGAAAAGAGAAGACTTCGAGTGAAGTCAAGAGTGAGTGTCATCGGTTCGGGGGCGAGTGATCGGGGAACAAGTTCCTAGAGGAACAGAGAGAAGGTCCATTAATAGGTTGTATAAGATAGAGTCTTTTGGACTATTATAGTAAAGAGAGTTTGAGTCAAAATCCCTCGTGGTCAAGGTTTTTCTTTCTATTGGGCCTAGGAAGTTTTCCTTGTAAAAATCTTGTGTGCTTGTCTCTTTCTACTTTTAAGTTTGTTTTAATTCCGCATTACAAATCGAAAATTTCTCTTCAACTACAATTCACCCCCCCTCTTGTAGTTGGTCTAGTGTTCATACTAGAATAACAATTGGTGTCGAGCCTAGTACCTCCCGAGAATCGCCTAACACTAGAGGAAAAAAAGCCATTTCTTTGTTGTAAAAGGGTTTGCGGTTGTGTAGAAAACTGACCCTTCCATTAAGGGCTGCGGTCGGGCCCAAAACCGCAGCCCTTCGTGCAATAAAGGGTCTGCGGTTTTAGGCCCGACCACGGTCCTTAATGGAAGGGCTGCGGTTTTCTACACAACCGACCCTTTGTTTTATTTTTTTCCCCCAAATTTCGCGCTCTCATTAATTATTCCCTCGCTCCACCCAATTTTTCATTCACGAAAAATTCTCTCACCACGCAGCAGCGAAACCACCTGAGCCCAACCCTTGCGAATTGAACCACCCCTGAGCCCTAGCTTTCGAATTGAACCACCCCCGAGCTCCTGGCCCACCCTCCCGTGCGCGCCACGCAGGTCTCCTACGCGCCATCCCCAGGCGCACCACGCAGACCCACGCAACACCAACCACCCGAGTGGCTCGCCACCGTTGCGCACCAACCACCCGAGCGCCACGCCAGGTGCGCGCTACCCACTGCGCGCCACCCACTGCGTGCCACCCACCCTCTCTCTCACGCAGCTTGTTCAAGAAATTAAAGGTTGCCTTTTTAATTATTTTGATTTTTATTTTCTAATATGTTTATATATTCGTTTGGGAGAGAAATTAAAGGTTGCATTTGAGTGGGACCGAAATTGCGAAAAAGTTATACAAAAGGGTCGTGCTTCGAACCCGAAAATATGTTAATTGAATTATTTGATTAGCTACATTAGCTATTAACTTAGTTTAATGCAAACAAATTTCATTTATAATTTGTTAATAGTTTAAATGAGAAAAGTTAGTTGTAATGTGTTTCAATGTGGGTAAGATATGATAATTTATATATATGAATGTATTTCTTATAATAATATGCAATTTGCATTTACTATATGCTAACAATTTTTTCGGTTTTATGTGTCTTAGATATTAGCATATTGGAAGCGGCAAATCAACTAGGAGATAGTGCAGAGTATATATAGAGATCGATCTCCATATTAGTTGTTATTGGTATGTATTTATGATAAAGACAATTCATTATATATCTTCATTTATTGTGTATATGTAGATTCAATCTATATATGTGTATGTATATTTCTTGATATGAGATTGGATGAAAACAATTTAATTAAGCTATGAAATGTATAAGTTATATGAATCATCATATCATCAATCATATGCCTAGATACCCGTTCAAGACTTACTCATTAGGAGTAAGTCTTGAATAGTCCCCTATTTGGGACTGTCCTTGGACGTTTGATCTCACTTAGGTGGTGAATGTATGTCTTCTTTTCAATTCTAAGGAAAGACTTGGCTTGTCGTTTCTCTATATTGTTCTCTGTGTACATATGTAGATAATCAATTATCTACATTGTGTACTTGGAGAACTCGTAGGGAAATCTTTTAGGATTTTCCTTAGAATTGAAGAGTTGGCATATATTCACTAGTGAGATTAAACGTCCAAGGATGGGTTAGGTTGGAGTGATAAGGACCTTCGGATGCATGCATACATTTGCACATGTGACTCTCTTAGCCTCCATTTGTATGTGCGTGTTTTCAATATGTGATTGTCTTGCATGTGAATGTGCTTAAATGATTGATACTTATAATTGGTTGTGTTTAATTAGAGGTTTTCATGAATGAGATGGATCGTACTTGGATGTATGGTAGCCGTGAATCGATTGAGTTTGTGAATGGGGTCTCAGAATTTTGTAAATCTGCATTAGAATACCAAGCATCTTTTGGAGCAGTCGACTTTTATTGTCCTTGTTTAGATTGTGGAAATGTGAGCAAGGTTAGTAGTATTCATTTGCTTAGGGAGCATGTCTTTCGTCGTGGGTTTAGGCCTCAATACCACGTATGGGTTTGGCATGGTGAGGAGGGGAGATATACAAGAAGTCGTAGGATAATGAACGATGTATGTGAAGAGGAGAAGGATAAATTAGGTGATGATTTCGAGGATGGTGAGTATGGGGATGATGAATATGGGGATGATGATAGAGATCGGGTAGACGAGATGATACAAGAGGTTGAAGATCGGTCTTGCAAACGACCTCGTATGTTTGAGTCTATGTCCGAGGCCGCTGAAAGGCCATTGTATCCGGGTTGTACGAAGTACACCAAACTTTCCATTGTGATAACACTCTTCAATATTAAGTCGAAGCGGAGTTGGACGGATTGCGGTTTCACGTCGTTGTTGGAAGTTTTAGCCGATATGCTCCCTGATGGAAATGATCTGCCAAAGTCGAACTATTATGCTAAGAAACTCATGTGTCCTTTCGGTTTAGAGTACCAGAGGATACATGCTTGTCCAAGCGGTTGTGTGCTTTATCATAATGAGTATGAGCATTTAGATGAGTGTCCACGTTGTGGATTATCAAGGTACAGGCGTGAAGGGGCTGGGGGTAGTGAAGGACCACCAGCTAAGGTGTTGTGGTATCTTCCCATAATACTTAGATTTAAGCGCATGTTCTCGGTAAAAAAGATGCAAAGAATATGCGGTGGCATGCGGATCGTAGGAAGAAAGACGGTTTGTTGAAGCATCCGGCTGATTCCCCTGAGTGGAAAAGTATCAATAGGGTGCATAAGCCGTTTGGTAACGAGGATAGGAATTTGAGGCTTGGATTATGTACGGATGGCATGAATCCCTTTGGCAATCTTAGTTCTCAGCATAGTACATGGCCAGTAGTTTTAGTGATTTATAACTTGCCTCCTTGGTTGTGCATGAAACGCAAGTACATCATGTTGTCGCTTCTCATATCGGGGCCGAAACAACTCGGAAATGACATAGATGTATACCTTCAACCACTTATTGAAGATTTACAGAAGATGTGGAACGGAGGAGTGTCGGTATTTGATGCGTATGCTAATGAGATGTTCACTCTGCGTGCCATGCTTTTTACGTACAATGAACGACTTTCCAGCATATGGGAACTTATCCGGGTATAAGACCAAAGGAAAAAAACCGTGCCCGATTTGTATAGATGACATGAAGTCTACACACATTAAGGGCTGCAAACATGTCTATATGCGCACACGAAGGCTCCTTAGATGCGACCATCCCTATCGATTTAAGAAAAAGGCCTTCGATGGGACGGTTGAAGAGGAAGTTGCTCGTAGACCATTACCCGGTACTGAAGTTTATAATCGGGTTAAGGGCATTGAAACGATCTATGGTAAACCTGCGAATGACGTTGATGGAACTACGGGATTATGGAAAAAGGAGTCTATTTTTTTGGAAACTCCCATATTGGAAAGATTTAAAAGTCGGACATTGTTTGGATGTCATGCGCATTGAGAAGAATGTTTGTGATGCTATTCTTGCGACACTTATGAATATTAGGGTAAGACAAAGGATGTTAAAGCGTCACGTCTTCACTTGGAAAAAAATAAGCTTCGACCGGAGTTGTGGGCTCAAAAAGGGCGGGAAGGAAAAGAAAGTAGTGGAGGAAGGGGTTGATGAGGAAATTGGGAAAATAAAAAAGGTGGATGATTCGGAGAAGAATTATTTGCCACCCGGCTTGCTACATTTGTCGAAAGGCCGAGAAACGGATTTTTTGCGAGTCATTGTATGGTATTAAGGTTCCAACCGGGTACTCATCGAATATGAAGCGATTTGTTACCTTAAATGGTGAGTTGAAGTTATCGAGTATGAAATCTCACGATTGTCATGTCATGATGCAAGTATTCTTACCGATTGCAATTCGTGGGATACTTCCAAAGCATGTGAGGTACACCATTTACGAACTTTGTTCATTTTTTTCATACAATATGCGGCAAAGTGCTACGGTCGTCGACACTCGATGACTTGCGAGGCTAGAATAGTTGAAACTTTATGCAAATTTGAGATGATTTTCCCCCGCATTCTTTGACATTATGGTGCATCTCATTGTCCACCTAGTTCGAGAAATTAAGTTGTGTGGTCCCAGTGTTTTTGAGGTGGTGCTATCCTTTTGAGAGATATATGGGTACTTTGAAGGATAAAGTTCGAAATCTTGCACAACCGGAAGGTAGCATTATTCAAGGGATTGTGGTGAAGAGGTCGGTAATTTTGTGGCGAGTATGTTGCTGGTGTTGATCCTATTGGCGTTCCGATATCTCGACACGAGGGCATACTCGAGGGAAAGGGTACGATTGGCTCAAAATTAATCTCACCTTCTGTCGACAAGCGTACACAAGCTCACTTATTTGTGTTGCATCACGTGGCAGTTGTCCATCCTTATTTAAATGAGCATATGGAGGAATTACGTGTTAGCAACCCTGGAAAAGGAATAAGGGCATTGACGCAAATGCATAATAAGACGTTCATTGATTGGTTTCATCATCGAGTAGTGGATGATTTAGATGAAAATGTTTCGAAACAATCAAGTGGTTAGCATTTGGTCCCCGTGAATCTGTACACTCTTATGAGGGTTATGATATTAACGGGTATACGTTTTGGATCGAACGTCAAGATCTTAAGTCGACATCGCGACGGAATAGTGGTGTTTCACTTGTGGCGTCATCTACACAATACGCAAGCTCGAAAGATAAGTCTCCCGTTCTTCTTTGCCACCAACTATTATGGGCGAATTCAAGAAATATGGGAGCTTGACTACTCAGCTTTTCATATTTGTCTCTTTTGTTGCAATTGGGTTGATGATAATCGACGTTGCGTAAAAAAAGATGATCCTTGTGGATTCACTCTTGTGGACATGGGTCGTCTACGTGAAACTGAATAGCCATTTGTACTTGCATCACAAGCTAAACAAGTATTCTATGTAAGCGATCCTGCGATAATAAGTGGTCAATTGTTGTACTGGCAAAAGGAGTATACGGGCATTGGTGATGTTGAGGATGAGGAAGAGTATGATGCATTTGAGGACATCCCAACTTTTACCTATCCCGAAAATAGCGTGGAAGATGATGTAAATATGTCTGAGAACTATATGCGTGTTGATCACACGGAAGGGATACATGTTGAAACTCCTAAGAAACGGCGGAAGGTCAACATATCATGAGACATATACTCAGGTTTATCTCTATTTCGTCCATTTCATGTCATTTTCATATATTTCGAGTCATGTGACTCAATTTTCTTGTTGAATATGATAATATAGCCAAAAATACGACTATTACGTAGATTTATAGGTGCTACTTTGTTGTTGGTTGGATTTCGGGAATGTAAACATCATTTTAAGGTTATTTCGGCCGTTTCATGTCATTTTCGTGTATTTCGAGTCATGTGACTCCAATTTCTTGTTGAATGTAATAATATTGCATGAAATACGACTACTAAGTAGGTTTATAGGTGCTCCTTTGTTGTTGGTTGGATTTCGGGAAAGTAAGGGTCATTTTAGGCCTATTTCGTCCGTTTCATGTCATTTTCGTGTATTTCTAGTCACGTGTCTCCAATTTCTTGTTGAATGTGATAATATTGCCAAAAATACGACTACTAAGTAGGTTTATTGGTGCTACTTTGTTGTTGGTTGGATTTCGGGAAAGTAAGGGTCATTTTAGGCCTATTTCGTCCGTTTCATGTCATTTTCGTGTATTTCGAGTCATGTGACTCCAATTTCTTGTTGAATGTGATAATATTGCATAAAATACGACTACTAAGTAGGTTTATAGGTGCTACTTTGTTGTTGGTTTATAGGTGCTACTTTGTTGTTGGTTGTATTTCGGGAAAGTAAGGGTCATTTTAGGCTATTTCGTCCGTTTCATGTCATTTTCGTGTATTTCGAGTCATGTGACTCCAATTTCTTGTTGAATGTGATAATATTGCATAAAATACGACTACTAAGTAGATTTATAGATGCTACTTTGTTGTTGGTTGGATTTCGGGAAAGTAAGGGTCATTTTAGACCTATTTCGTCCGTTTCATGTCATTTTCGTGTATTTCGAGTCATGTGACTCCAATTTCTTGTTGAATGTGATAATATTGCATAAAATACGACTACTAAGTAGGTTTATAGGTGCTACTTTGTTGTTGGTTGGATTTCGGGAAAGTAAGGGTCATTTTAGGCCTATTTCGTCCGTTTCATGTCATTTTAGTGTATTTCGAGTCATAGTAATCCAATTTGTTGTGAAATATGATCTTATAACCTATAATGTTGCTATTAAGTAGATTTATACGAGCTACTTTGTTGATGGTTGGATTTAGGGAAAATAAATATCATTTTAGGCCTATATATTTCGGCCGATTTATGTCTTTTTATATATTTCGAGCCTCCCGCTTACCCCCATTGCCTGACCCCCGGTCCCCCCCCTTGCACCGCCCGCTCCCCCCCGTCCAGCCCCTAGCTACTTCCCCCCCCTTGCACAACCCCCGCTCCCCCCTCGTCCAACCCCTAGCTACTTCCCCCCCTTGCACGTCATCCCCGGCAACGGCGGCGGCTTCTTGCCGCTAGTGGCCCACGATTTCCGATGTTCCATTATTGTTGGTCCTTAATCAATTTGTTATTTTTTTAAACTTGTACATATATATTAATTTCTATGTGTTTATAATTGCAGGGATAATTACTACATATGGATGAGATGACGACTAGTGAACACACAACCGAGGATGAATCTTATGATGTGAGGAAGGACCCAGATAAAAGTGATCTCGAAGATCGAGATCTTCAAGAACTTCATCCAAAAAGTGGTACAATTGTGAAATCACAACAAGTTTGTAGGAAAGAAGGTCAACAACGGGAGTTAAAAACAAATCAACAACAAAGAAAATCGAAAGTGATGAAAAAGAGAAAGGGAAGAGGACCTACAAAGTCAATAAGTGCTACTCACTTGCATATGACTTTAGAGTACGATAACTTGGGTCAACCTTGTGGTGTGTGGCGTTCTAAGTATGCCAAACATATTGGCCTTTGTGTCCGGAGGCTCTCCATTTTGCATTCATGGCAAGAGGTGCCCGAGGGGATGAAGAAATTACTATGGAATGACACTATGGTAAGTTTCATACTACCATTTAGTGTCTTATTTTAATAAATGTATGTGTATGTAGTACTAATGATAGAATTTAATCTATTACAACAAATGTGGAAACTAATATTTTTGTTCGTTCTTTTTGTAGAATCTCTTCAATATCGAAGATGATGAAGCCAAGAAGAATCTATTTTTATCCGCGCTTGCTCAGAGATTTCGAGATTTCAAGGCTAAGTTAGTGTCCAGGTTGGATTACTAAGCGGAGGAAAAGAACGGGTACAAAGAAGAAGAAAATTTATGGGGGAGAAAAGCAAATCGAAGCCGAGTTTGCATTGGAAAATTCAGAGGAACCCACCACATTACCATATCAAATATGGAGAAATATCAAACCTGAAGAGTGGGAAGCATTTGTTGCCAAAAATACTACCCCGGAAGCTGTTGTAAGCAAAGGATTTTAATTATATTTACCACACTTAGTTCGAGTATGATTGTATATAACACCTAATCTTTTGTTTGTAATTATGTGTTTTTTCAGGCAAGACGTGAGAAAAAAAGCGCGAGTGCAAAAGCAAGGAAATATTATCATCATTTGGGTGCCCATTCCTACGATGAGGCGAGAAAAAAGTGGATGTTTGCCCATTACCCGACACAGGATTCGACAACGACAACTACCTCTACAACCACATCAGTTACACCGGCTCTTCAACCAGACAGGGTCCTTGATTGGTGGTGTTCGAGGCATGGGGTTGATGCAAAGGGAAACAGAGTGTTACTCGATCCCAGTTACGAAAAAAGATAGCCAATGCCATTGTAAGTACATATCATTTTAGGCCTATTTCGGTCATTTCATGTCATTTTCGAATAGTTTGAGTCACTGGGCTCCAATTTCTTGTGAAACATGATAATATAACCTAAAATATTGCTATTAAGTAGATTTATAGGTTCTACTTTGTTATTGGTCGGATTTCGGGAACGTAAATATCATTTTAGGCCTATTTCGGTCATTTCATGTCATTTTCAAATAGTTTGAGTCACTGTGCTCCAATTTCTTGTGAAACATGATAATATAACCTAAAATATTGCTATTAAGTAGATTTATAGGTTCTACTTTGTTATTGGTCGGATTTCGGGAACGTAAATATCATTTTAGGCCTATTTCGGCCATTTCATGTCATTTTCGAATAGTTTGAGTCACTGGGCTCCAATTTCTTGTGAAACATGATAATATAACCTAAAATATTGCTATTAAGTAGATTTATAGGTTCTACTTTGTTATTGGTCGGATTTCGGGAACGTAAATATCATTTTAGACCTATTTCGGTCATTTCATGTCATTTTCGAATAGTTTGAGTCACTTTGGGCTCCAATTTCTTGTGAAACATGATAATATAACCTAAAATATTGCTATTAAGTAGATTTATAGGTTCTACTTTGTTATTGGTCGGATTTCGGAAACGTAAATATCATTTTAGGCCTATTTCGGCCATTTCATGTCATTTTCGAATAGTTTGAGTCACTGGGCTCCAATTTCTTGTGAAATATGATAATATAACCTAAAATATTGCTATTAAGTAGATTTATAGGTTCTACTTTGTTGTTGGTCGGATTTCGGGAAAATAAAGATCATTTTAGGCGTATTTCGGCCACTTCATGTCATTTTCGAATAGTTTGAGTCCTTTGGGCTCCAATTTCTTGTGAAACATGATAATATAACCTAAAATATTGCTATTAAGTAGATTTATAGGTGCTACTTTGTTGTTGGTCGGATTTCGGGAAAATAAAGATCATTTTAGGCGTATTTTGCTAATTTGATATGTTTTTCGTTTATATCCATTATTCAAGTAACCCCCCCCCCCACACCCCACACCCGCACTTCCCCCCCCTGCCACGGTCCCCGCTTGCCCCCCCGCGCTTGCACGGCCTTGCCAGCCAGCCCGGCGAGCCCGGCCGGCGGCGGCGAGCAAA
Organism: Beta corolliflora; assembly: GCA_947648045.1. Taxonomy (NCBI): domain Eukaryota; kingdom Viridiplantae; phylum Streptophyta; class Magnoliopsida; order Caryophyllales; family Amaranthaceae; genus Beta; species Beta corolliflora. The sequence goes on from CANSZD010004142.1 coordinate 143,116, forward strand.
CGCCCACTGCGGCCTTGCTCGGCTTTTTGGCGGCTCTTGCCTCTGCCGGCTTGGTAACTTATTCGGTAGTACGTTTTGTTTTTTGAAAAATTTTAACGTCCAATTGTCATTTGTTTTATTTGTAGATCGGTTTAAAGGAAAAGGAGGCAACATGTGATTTCACTCCTACCGCACACATGGATGCTTTGCACGAAACTCTAGGAAAGGACCATAGTGGTTGTGTGAGGGGCGTGGGAGGTGTCCGCCTCGGCGTGCGAAAGGTATATGGTGAACAATACACTACAACGTCAAAATCAAGTGCAAGTAGTGTGAATTCGGCGTCGGTAGATGTGGAGGCTATCAAATCTGCAATTCGGGAGGAGCTTAGAGAGGAGATGACACATAACTTCAATGCTATGATGGAGCAAATGGGTTTACCGAGCCTTCCCATTGAAGAAAGGTAGTGATGTTCCATCTAGCCGGTCGATCGGTGTTCCACAAACATCGGATAATCAAACGATACCGCACCTGATCCACCAATACCCGAGTTGAAGGTAATCATCGTATTTGGTTTAATTTATCACGCTTAATCACTCGTGCTTTATTAATTAACTATGTATTGTCCCTAAGTGCATGCAATTCTAAATATGTTGTTTCATCGCAATTAACTATTAATGACTTGTTTTGATTCAAAGGAGGAGACCCCATACCGACTATTAGTTCAAGAAAATGATTCTGATAGTCTGATTGTGGTAGCTAGTGGCCATGCACAACCTCCTGGTGATCGAGTACGAGTGCATCACCAGATAGTGAACAATGATCACTATGTGGTGAGCATCGACTACATTGAGCCTGGTTTTGAAGACTTAGGTCTTCCGATGCCAAAACGGGAGGTTAGTCTACATACACGAGTGACGCCCATGGTAGTTATGTTACGTGGCCGCGTGCATGGGTGCGATTTTCAGATGAGGTACACCGATAAACATACATATATATATGCGTTAGTTTATGTAATAATCAACTCCGATTATATTACTTTTCTATGTCATATATATAATAATTAGTAATATTCTTATTATTACGTTTTAATAGGTTTCAAGGAAGGCTGGTTCACATGACAAGAAGGCTAAAAAGGTCGGTTCACCAAACAAGATGGCTAAGGAGGCAATTGGACGTGCTGAAATTGAACCAAATGTGTTCGATGACCAAGTTAGTATGTCAAACAATCCACTTCTCGAGCCGTTGGTGGTGCAAGGCCTTACTAAGCTAAGGCATGTTATTGGTTGCATGAGTGTGTTAGCGATTTGCCCGAGAATGCTCCAATACAAGTTCCTTTGGGGAAGGAACAATTCAACTACGCTGATGAGTCATCTACATGGATTTCCAAAGACGATGTTAAAGAATTCTTACGTGGAGAAATGTTGAGTGGAACAATGATACAAGCTTTCATGAGGTGATACATACATATCTTACTTTACAAGTTTATAATAGTTTTCAACTTCCATACATGATAAGTATGTTTACTTTTTATTATATGCTTTAATTTCTCAGGTTATTGTGTACTGAATTGAATGAAAAAATGAGTGAGACAAAGATTGGTTGGTTATGTCCAAGTATGATGCGAGATGACAATTGTTTAAAAAACAAAACCGATGTGAAAGAATATCTCGATACTAGTTTCAAACAATCACATCGGTTAGAAGAGAAGTTCATCCTTGTTCCATATATTGAAGCGTAAGCTTGTTACACCAAACTTGATGCTTTACTTTATTTTCTATAACTTTATTTCCTTGTTTAGATAACTTGCCTTCTTGTTCCATATATATCGAATTGTTGAATAAGTAACTTTATATTATTTCCTTATATAGTCTCCATTGGACGCTCATTGTGATATGTTTGTCAAATA
>CANSZD010004142.1:150000-211480 GCA_947648045.1 Beta corolliflora
TCAAATTCACATAAAACGACCCCGAAACGAACCAAGTATGCATAAAGTAAGTGGTGTGTGTTAGTTTTGCTCCTATATGTAACATGTAGGTAGTTTTGGGAAGTGAAATAGCTCAAATTCACAAAAAACGACCCCGAAACGAACCTAAAAATTGAACTTCTAATCTTTTGCACCTAAATATGACTTATATATACTTCAAATATGCATAAAGTAAGTGGTGTGTGTTAGTTTTGCTCCTATATGTAACATGTAGCTAGTTTTGGGAAGTGAAATAGCTCAAATTCACAAAAAACGACCCCGAAACGAACCTAAAAATTGAACTTCTAATCTTTTGCACCTAAATATGACATTAACACTTCAACTATGCATAAAGTAAGTGGTATGTGTTAGTTTTGCTCCTATATGTAACATGTAGGTAGTTTTGGGAAGTGAAATAGCTCAAATTCACAAAAAAACGACCCCGAAACGAACCTAAAAATTGAACTTCTAATCTTTTGCTCCTAAATTTCACATTAACACTTCAAGTATGCATAAAGTAAGTGGTGTGTGTTAGTTTTGCTCCTATATGTAACATGTAGGTAGTTTTGGAAAGTGAAATAGCTCAAATTCACAAAAATTGTCCCCGAAATGAACCTAAAAATTGAACTTCTAATCTTGTGCACCTAAATTTGACATTAACACTTCAAGTATGCATAAAGTATGCATATATAACATGCATGTAGTTAGTTTTGGGATGTAAAATAGCTCAAATTCACAAAAATCGACAAAATCAACTCGAAAATTGGTTGTTTAATTAGCTAATTGCAAGAGTTAGTTGTTATTATATATTGTAAATGTTTGACTTGATCTTATTAATTTATTATATTCATATTATTGCAAGGTTTACATGGATAACGACGCACCAAGGTTGGATGAATTCACAATTGAAGAATTGGATGAAGTTCGAAACAAGTTGGCAACCTACATTTGTGAAGATTGTCTATGATACATTGGTTAGGATTTTGCAAGAACTAGCTAGAAGTTCGAAACAAGTTGGCAAGCTATTCGGTTGTTGCGTTAATGTAGCTTTTTGTATTAGAATTAATATTTGCCTTAATATGTACTCTTTAACATTATTTTTATTATATATATAGAATTATTACAAATATAATTGGGAACTCTATATATATATGCATTATGAGGTTTGTAATATGGTACAAAGCAAAGCAGCAAGGAACCAGCGACACAGGGAACGAGCGCATATAGCTGAATTTTTTTAAAAAAAAAAATTACAAAAGGGTTGCAGTTAATAGAGAAAACCGCAGCCCTTGGCCACATAAGGGGCTGCGGTTAATTGGGAAAACCGCAGCCCTTAAGTAATCAAGGGCCGCGGTTTACCCAATTAACCGCAGCCCTTATGTGGACAAGGGCTGCGGTTTTCTTACGACCGCAACCCTTAATTCTACAAGGGCTGCGGTTCGTAACCGCAGCCCTTCCTATATATTAAGGGCTGCTACTCTAATTGCTGCGGTCAAAAAACGCAGCCCTTAGGCCACTTTTGACCGCAGCCCTTAGGCTTTTTTCCACTAGTGTAACACTGAGGAGATTGTACCTGGAACAATGAACACGACGGGAGAAAAACTGGATGAAGGGTATTCAACTCAACGCCCACCTATGTTCAATGGCAAACATTATCCATACTAGAAGAACCGTATGGAGATATTTATTAAAGCTGAAAATTACCAAGTATGGAAGGTAATTGAAATCGGTGACTTTGAAGTCACAAAGAAGAATGAGAAAGGGGAGCTGGTTCCTAAACCCCTTGCCGAATTTGACAAAGAGGACTTCGATAAAATGGAGATGAACAACATGGCCAAGAAGCTACTCCATTGCGGTCTTGGTCCCCATGAACACAATCGAGTCATGGGATGCAAGACTGCAAAGTAAATGTGGGAACTCCTTCAAATTACTCATGAAGGAACAAGCGAAGTGAAACGATCAAAGATCGATATGCTCATGCATAAGTACGAATTGTTTCACATGAAACAAAAGGAGCCTATTCAAGATATGCTCACTCACTTCTCAAACATTATAAACGAACTTGAATCTCTGGGAAAGAAAATCTCTCCAGAGGAACAGGTCCGTAAGGTACTAAGGAGTTTACCACAAGATGAAAAATGGATGGCCAAGACAACGGCACTGTTGGAAACCAAGGACTTCATAACGTTCAACATTGAGCAACTTGTTGGTTCCTTGATGACCCATGAGTTACACCTTAAAACTCATGAAACTGAATCATCAAAGCCTAAGGCTCTGACCCTCAGGTCTGAGGAACAAGAAGACTCAGAAACTGGTGATGAAGAAGCTGCAATGATTGTTAGAAGATTCAAGAAGTTCTTCAACAAGAACTACAAAGGAAAGGTTACCAAGAAACCAACGAAGCTAAGTTATCACAAGTGTGGAGGCCTTGATCATTTCATCAAGGAATGTTCTCAATGGGAAAACGAGAAAGCTAAAGGAAGATACAAAGAGAAGGGCAAGGAACAACAAAGATCATTTTCGAAAAATGATATGAAGAGAGCCATGGTGGCAGCATGGGGAGAGTCTGACTCAGAGGAGGAGCAGGAACAAACTGAGGAAGAAACTGCCCATCTATGTCTCATGGCAAATATCGAGAACAAAGAGGAATCATCAAACCCCAAGGTAAGTCTCAATGCCATTGAAGAGGAACTTACAGAATTGAATAAAAGCCAATTAATAAAACTCTTACTAGAAACCTTAGATGATTACAAGGATGTATGCTCAAAAAGAGATCAATTAACTAATGCCTTGAAAATCACTAAGAACCATTCAAATTGGCTTAACTCACTAAAATGTGATTCTGAAAAAAGATTCTTTGAACTTTTTGACAAGAGTAGAGCTTATCAAGATGCATTTGAAAAGGTCAAAAATGAAAATTATCTTTTGAATTTGGAACTGGCAGAATTGAAACTATTTGTTCTTGAAGGAACAATCTCTTCATCTAATACCAGAAATATTGCTGAAAATTTGAAAAATGATTATGACAATATCTTTGAAGAGAATCTGGTATTAAAGAAGAAACTGGAACCCTCAAGGAACAATCTTCCTGACCCAGTCACATGGATACAAGAGTATCAAAACAAAGGAAGAGAAGGTCTAGGTTTCAATCACAAGAAGAGGAACAAAAAGAAAAAATATGTTGATCTGCCAAGTAGTAAAATATGTTCTTACTGTGGGAACAGTGGTCACATTGTGTCTGACTGTTCCACCAGAGAAGAACGTATTAAGAGGAACACGTACCTAGTGAAACAGGTTTGGAAAATTAAGAAAGGCTCAAGTCCAACAATGGAACCCAAGCTAGAATGGGTTCCTACCACTAACTAGTTTGCTATGGTACAGGCTGAAGTGAGGGGGAACAACTTGTGGTACCTCGATAGCGGTTGTTCTAAGCACATGACATGAGATAGATCAAAATTTCTCTCACTTTCAGTCTTCAATGGAGGAACTGTGACCATTGGAGACAATCTTACAGGAAACATTATAGCAGTTGGTAAGATTGGTAAATCTCAGTCACATTCCATAGATAATGTATTTTTAGTCGAGGGTTTAAAGCATAGTTTACTTAGTATATCTCAGTTTTGTGATAAGGGAAATACAGTGAAGTTTACTAATGAGTCTCGTGTAGTCAGCAATGAAAGTACAGGAACCAAGATCCTTGAGGGAACGAGGAAAGGGAACACCTATATGGTTGACCTGAACCTTGTTCCTGAGAATAATCTCACATGCTTAAGTGTGATCGAAGCTGATCCTTTTCTGTGGCACAAACGATGTGGTCATGCAAGCATGTCCCTTCTGCAAAAACTAAGTGGGAAGGACTTGGTGGTTGGTCTACCAACAATTAAGTCACTAAACCACGATGTTTGCGATTCATGTGTTAAAGGCAAGTAAGTGAGATCCTCATTCAAATCCAAGAAAATGGTAAGCACACTAAGTCCATTAGAACTTCTTCACATGGACTTATGTGGCCCTGTACGCATCCAAAGCCGATCTGGTAAGAAGTATGTATTAGTCATAGTAGATGATTTTTCGAGATACACATGGGTTATTTTTCTTCATAGTAAGGATGAAACGTTTGATGAATTTCTAACCTTTGCTAAAAAGATTCAAAGAACAAGTGGTTTTAAATTAAAGCATTTAAGATCTGACCATGGTACAGAGTTTGAAAACTCTAAGTTTGATGAATTTTGTAGCAATGAAGGTTTAGATCATAACTTTTCAGCTCCAGGAACACCACAACAGAATGGTGTAGTCGAAAGGAAGAACCGGACTCTTGAGGATATGGCAAGGACAATGATTATTGCAAGCGGTCTTCCAAAGAATTTTTAGGCTGAAGCAGTGAACACGGCATGCTTCATCATCAATCGTGTCATGCTAAGACCAATCATCTTGAAGACACCTTATGAGCTCCTTAGAGGAAGAAAACCCAATATTTCTTATTTTCGTGTTTTTGGATGTAAATGTTTTGTACATAACAATGGAAAGGACAACTTAGGAAAGTTTGATGCTAGAAGTGATGAGGCTATTTTTCTAGGATATGCCTTAAGTAGTAAGGCTTATCGTGTCTACAATAAGTGAACAATGTGTGTCGAGGAAAGTGTCCATGTTATTTTTGATGAGACTAACTCTTTGCAGGAACAAAGTCACAATGATAATTTTGAAATTGGATTGACTCGCCCTGATGAGTTTAATCAAAATGATGAGGAACTAACCCCTGCAGGAAAAGAAAAGAAGCAAGTTCCTGATCCTGATAACCCTGTGCCTAATCCCCTTGAGGAACAAGCTACAAGAGGAACTCAGGAGGATCAAGTATCTCCTGATCAAGAAGAAGATCAAGTGAATCAATCACCTCAAGAAACTCAAGAAGCAACTAGGAGAATTGATCCAAAGCCTTGGAAACACCAAAATTCTCATCCTTTAGAATTGATAATAAGTGGCATTGAAAAGGTAACTCAAACGAGATCCCAATTGAAGATTTTTTGTGCTTTTCACGCCTTCTTATCTATGACAGAACCTAAGGACCATATGAAAGCACTCAAGGAGGCTGATTGGATCAACGCTATGCAAGAGGAGCTAAATGAGTTCCAAAGGAACAAGATATGGCACCTGGAGACCAAACTAAAGAACCAGAAAGTCATAGGACTAAAATGGGTCTTCAGGAACAAGCTTGATGAGCATGGAACTGTGGTAAGGCACAAGGCCAGACTTGTTGCCAAAGGATATAATCAACAAGATGGTATTGATTTTGATGAAACCTTTACTCCTGTTGCTAGAATAGAAGCAATTAGAATTTTGATTGCCTTTATTGCCTTTATGGGATTTAAGTTGTACCAAATGGACGTCAAGTGTGTATTTCTAAATGGTTTTTTAATTGAAGACGTCTATGTGGAACAACCTCCTGGATTTGAAAATCCGGAACTTTCAAATCACGTCTATAAGCTTGATAAAGCTCTTTATGGGTTGAAACAAGCTCCTAGATCCTGGTATGAAAGGTTGTCAAAATTCCTGCTTTCACATGATTTCATAAGAGGTAAAGTTGATAGAACCTTGTTCCTTCGATCAAAAGGAACATACATATTAGTAGTCCAGATTTATATTGATGATATAATTTTCGGTGCTATTAATGATCTTCTTTGTAAGGAGTTTGTTGATCTTATGAGTAGTGAATTCGAAATGAGTATGATGGGAGAGTTGAACTTCTTTTTGGGATTGCAAATCAAGCAAACTGAAAGAGGAACAATGATCCATCAACAAAAATATGTCAAGGAACTGCTTGAGAAATATGGACTGGAACATTCAAAAACCAACCACTCTCCCTTAGGAACATGAACAAGGTTAGATGAAGATTCAAATGGTAAGTGTGTAAACGAGAAGCAATATCGAGGTATGATTGGTTCATTACTTTACTTAACAGCAAGTAGACCCGATATTTCTTTTAGTGTTGGTTTATGTGCTCGGTTCCAATCAAATCCCAAAGAATCTCACTTAACAGCAGTTAAGAAGAATTCTAAGGTATTTGAAAGGAAGCGATGACTTATGTTTGTTTTATCCTCCAAGTGATGTTTTTGACCTAGTAAGCTATTCGGATGCGGATTATGCTGGAGACTTGGTTAACCGCAAAAGCACATCAGGCATTGTCCAGTACCTAGGAACAAGCTTGGTGTCATGGAGCTCTAAGAAGCAAAATACTGTTGCCTTATCCACAACAGAGGCGGAATATGTGGCTGATGCTGCATGCTGTTCCCAGGTCCTCTGGATCAAGCAACAAGTAAGAGACTTTGGCGTTAAGTTTAAGTGTGTTCCTATCTATTGTGATAATACTAGTGCTATTTGTATCTCTAAGGATCCAGTTCATCATTCAAGGGTCAAGCATATTCACATTAGACATCATTTCCTTAAGGATAATGTAGAAAAATATCTTGTTAAAGTCGAATTTTGTCCAACTGAAAATCAAATAGCTGACATTTTGACTAAACCACTTCCTAGAGTAAAATTTGAGAAAATTCGCTTAGAGCTAGGGATGATTAGAATTCATTGAGTGTGCTACTTCAAATAAAACCCTTAGTTAGAAGATTACACTAAGTGGCCAGCAACATTTTGTGAACCTAATCACTCATTACACAGTCATTGTAAAGGACTCATATTAGTCTTCATAATACTCCCCTTATTGTCCATGCATATACTTGAGTAATAATAGAAAGGTTGCTGTACATATAGATTGAACATGTTACATGCATGAGTTCACACAATCTACTATTTTCTTTCTTTCCACGTAAATATTATCTTTATTTTATTTTATTCTCTCTTCTTCCATTTATTATCCTCTTTCATTCATCCCCCACAAATATTTTAATGGCAACGCTTCACCAGCGTTCATGTACAAACCTAAAACTAAAATCATTCACCGAATTTAAGGAAAGAAGGGAAAAGCCACATTTAATTCCTCTTCACAATCCCCCATAAATTCCGCCCAAATAAAAACCCATCAAATCAAACCAAAATTTACACGACAATTAATTCCATTTACCCCAAAACCATTACCTCTGCAAAACTGCCTTTCTCTCTCTCTCTACACAAATCTGCCATCTTCATCTTCTTCACCTAAAACCCTAAATGGCTTCCAAAAGAAAAACCTCCAATGATACCAAGAATTTTCCGGCTGAAAAATCTTCACCTCTGGTGGATTATAATGAAAGCGAGAATGAATCTTCAAACTCAAATGAGGATTCTCTGGGTTCTCAAGCAAATTCGGCGGAAAATGAAGTGCTCTCTCCAAAGAAAGAAGATGATTTGGATGATGCTGAAACAGAGCAAGAAAAGGAAATCTTGGTACCTACTAAAAGGGGTAAGAAATCTAAGTCTTCCAAGTATATAATTGGGTTTTGCGTTGATTTCACCTGGTGCAAGAAAATCAAGTGGGGTCAATTTCTTGATCTTGTTAAGTTTCAAAAATGGGTTAAAGTGTTGAGTTTTGATGAGGGTCTTTATGAGAGTGAGATGAGTGAGTTCGTTGCTAAGTTTGAAAATAACGAGGGTTTATGCATAAGTGTTGTCAATGGAAAACTAGTTAAGTTCACTGAAAAGAACTTAGGGGAATGGTTTGATGTACCTACTGAGGGGTACAAGGAATATGTACAGGGTAGGGCAAAATTGAATGTTAATGGAGCTTTCAACTCTACTGTTTTGAGTTTCTTTGGAGGTAAGGAGTCTGACCAGTCCCTAGATCAGAAAGATCTCTCTTCTTTTCACAAATTTCTGTTTCACTTAGTTTGGCGCTTTATTCTGCCAAGGACTTCCAAGAGGACTCAAGCGAGCCTCATGGATCTTTCCTTGATGTTTTGCCTTGCTAAGAACATAAAAATAAACTTCCCTGCTTTAATGATTTCTCACCTTTCCTACTGCATTTCCCACAACACCAAAGTGGGGTATGCTAATCTGATTTCTGTTATCCTCAAGAAGAATCAAATTAAACTCCCTTCCAGTACCTCTTTTGATCTAGAGCCTGATAACTATTTGACCAAAGAGACCCTATCCAGGCTGTCTCTCAGGGTACAGGGTGGGATGTTAGACTTTAAGGTAGCAGAAACTAAGGGAAAGGTTGAAAATGGGATTAAGAGGAAGTTAGAGGAGGAGGTCGATCTTTGAAGGACCTAGGTACGTGCGTAAGAGTCAGCGAATTACTGAGACCAAGGCTCCCAAGGAACAGGGTCTGGGTGCGGTTCATGTTGATCTTGAGGAGGATCAAGCTCCGTCAGGGTCAAGGACTGTTGATTTTCCTCTTCTCTCCACCACTGGTCTTCATGGAATACTTCATACAATTCAGGAGTCTCTATCTCTCCTGCACACCAGAGTTCAGGGTCTTGAAGCAAGGATTGCTCGTGTTGATCTTCAGCAGGAGTAGATCCTAGCAAGAGTGCGGAGAGGAGAATCAGCTGTTCGAGAGAAGATTGATGCTGTGGTCGCTTCTTTCCTTGTTCGCCCCAAGCCCTCCAAGTCCTCCAATCCCTAATCCCCTTCCCTTCTACTTAATCTGATGAAACAATAATATTTTTTTTGGTTGGTTTGTATTAAAACAATGGTGACTTGCTACTATCTTTTATCACCCATCCCTTTTTGGTGATAACATGTTTTGGTTTATATCTTTTCTTTTCTTACTTCTATTTCTTTTTGCTTTCTTTTCTTTCTCTTCTATTCATCTTGAACTCAGTTTGTGCATTTTTCATGAAATTGTGCATCGATCTCATCTTCATATGCTCATTATAATGTTTGGATGGCTAGTATTATTAGATGAGTGTTTGAGCTACTCCGCATTGACATTGTTGTATATGATGCACTCTTAGAGTACTGCTGGGTACTTATTGTTTCTGATGATGACAAAAGGGGGAAGAAGTAGAGTGGCACATAAAAAATTCAAATTCTAGTCTTCTTAGTTTCTAGGTGATGATTTTTGGATTTTTCTTTAATTTGCCTTATATTCAAGACTGATTTATTTTAGTTTAGTATTAGTTTTTCTCTGTTAGTTTAGGGCTAGATTTATTTTCTTAGTCTTTTGTAGAGGTGATCATGGGCCGGGCCGGGCGGGCCAAAAATTTATGCCCAAAGCCCGGTATTTCGGACCGGGTCGAGCGGGCTTTTGCGGGCCAAAACGGGCCGGGCCAAAAATTTAGACTAAAAAGTGTTTTTTGGCTTGTCCAAAGCCCGCCCAAAAAAAAAAATTTAGGCCGCCCAAAAAACCGGGCCGGGCCGGGCTGGAGTTGATCAGCTCTAGTCTTTTGTTAGTTTTGTTAGTTTTACTTTTTAAAGTCATTAGCTCTTAATTCTTTTGCTCTAGTTAATTTATTTTTCTTATTTAGTTTTTATATGCCTTATATTTGCCATCATAAAAAAGGGGGAATATTGTTGTATTTCATGTTTTGATGATGCCAAATACTTAGGTTAATTTTACTATATAGTTTTTATTTTGCGAAAAATCTAAAATACCAAAAATAATGTAATGTTTCATTTTGCATTTATATCTTGTGGAGAAAGATTAATTATTTAATCTAAGTCAAGATATTTATTTTATGCACTTTGAATTTTTATCATATGGTATGTTTAATATTCTAATAACTTAGAATCTTTGAATAAAAGATTCTCAAAGTTATTAGATATTGTTGCTATTGTTGTGCGTGAAAATCAGTTGGAGATTGCGTGGCATAAATTGTGGAGCTACCTCCTTGAAGCTCTCCAACTAACTTGATTCACCTGCGCATTACTTGCTGGAAGTTAGTCCACTAACGGATAGTGAAGGTGGTTAGTTACCGTTGCAATGTTTATGGAGATATGCAGCGAAAATCAGGCCATGATTCCCATTACTCCACTCACGCTATTTGAGGAGAACATGGAGCACAACATGACCAGTAGAAGAAGATTTGCAGCAGCTATATAAGAGGAAGATTATTCGAAGAAAAACTTAAGAACTTTCAAGCACAAAATGACAATAAATACTTAGAAAGTTTTTCTTGTAATTTCCTCTTAAATTCAACATACTTATTATTGTAATATTCATAGTGTGTGGGTGGGAGAAAATTCAGAGAATATTCTTGTATTCAAGAGAGAGAAAGAAAGAGAGAAAGAGAAGACTTCGAGTGAAGTCAAGAGTGAGTGTCATCGGTTCGGGGAAGCGAGTGATCGGGGAACAAGTTCCTAGAGGAACGAGAGAAGGTCCATTAATAGGTTGTATAAGATAGAGTCTTTTGGCCTATTATAGTAAAGAGAGTTTGAGTCAAAATCCTCGTGTAGTCGAGGTTTTTCTTCCTATTGGGCCTAGGAAGTTTTTCCTTGTAAAAATCTCGTGTGCTTGTCTCTTTCTACTTTCAAGTTTGTTTTAATTCCGCATTACAAATCGAAAATTTCTCTTCAACTACAATTCACCCCCCCTCTTGTAATTGGTCTAGTGTTCATACAAGAATAACAGATATTTAAGTTCAAAGACGTGCATTGGGAGACGCGCATAGGAAAGTGAGAAAGATAAAAAACAGAGGGAATATAGAGTTTTTGTTAGACGACCTAGAATTTTGCTATATAAATGGGTCACTTATTTTAAGTTAATGGAGTCGCTTATTAAGTTAAAAGGGTCATTTTTAGAAATGGAGTCCCAATATAAAAGTTTTCTCCATCAAAGTCTTATGAGAATTTGTAACACGGGGAATTTACTCAATTGAGGGAGTTGACATTAATATTGACAAAAATGAAAAGGATTTACGGATTGTTGGGTGGGGTGCAGCGACGAAATTATATTCGAATATAAAAAACGTAAAGTTGGACCTCCGAAAAAATATCAAAACAAGGACTTGGTTTTTTTTTTCTTTTTTTTGTTATGGAAATACAAAGATGAATTACCAGTTATATTAAGGAAAAAGTAAAGTGAAAGGTGGGGTATGAGTCATCATGTTTGAGCCAGACTTGGTTTTGACCTACCACACAAAAAAGTCCCTGATTTGTTTTTTGAGAATTTTTTCTTTTCTTTTCCGAATTATTGTCATTAAATAGCTTGAATATTTATGATAAAAGGAAATGTTATACTAACCTCCGTTCAACAGTTTAACTTTCACGCTGGTTAACAGACAACTTTAACTATTAATATCTTTAATTATGTATTTGTAAAAGTTATAAAAAAGTTGATATTATGAAAATATTTATTGAAACAAATCTAACAACATTTTATATGATCATTTTTTGTTTTTATATATTAGTAAAAAACGGTCAAAGTGAGGTGTGTGAATAGTCGAAAGTCAAAGTGTTGGAGTAAGCCATTGGATGATCTGCAAGTTAGATCATGAGGAGAGAGGGACAAAAATATAATAAAGAATTAGGAGAGAGAAAAAAAGAGGAGAGAGGGATGGATGATCAGATCACCTCAAGAAGAGCAATCCAACGGTCGAAAAGCCCAAAATTATAGATCATCCATTGGGGGTAAAAAAACCAGAAAAACTAATGGTAGATCATAAGTGTGGTGGATGAGAGATGAAGTATTAAAATAATTGATGATCAAAATTTTTGGATCAACCATTGGGTATTCTCTTATAAAGAAACAGAAGAAGTATATACAATTGTATATTTATATGTTATCAAAGATTGTGGATGGAAAATCATAATCTTCAGGTTAGTTGTTTCGTAATGTTAATGCTTGAAACTTGAAATTAAATTTCGTATAAATCATGTTTAATTTTTCGTAATTCGTCTTCAGTCTTTATACGTGTTAGGATTAGGCATATTCTTTGGATCATATCTTTCCTATTAGAATATCTTCCTCTTAAGTTTATCCTTCCTTATTCTTGTGATTATCTTTCCTACTGTAATTAGCTATTTATGGGTATATTATATCTCTAGGCTGTATATATGATTGAGAAGTCTAATGAATTCTTTAACTCTTCCCATACATTTGACATGGTATCAAGAGCTAAAATAATCCTCTAATTTTTTTTACTGCCGTTTATTTCTCGGTTTTTTTTTCTACTCTTCCTTGCGTCTGGTGGTCTGCTATGGCAGGAGATGGTACTCCTCCTCCCCCACCCCCTAAAATTGACGCCAGTAGCCCCTATTTCCTCTGCCCTCAAGATCGGTCCGGTGACTTCATCACCCCGGTTCGTCTACAACTTGATAATTTTGATGCTTGGTCTTATTCTATTCGAGTGGCTCTCACTTCTCAGCGTAAGTTCGGCTTCCTAGATGGCTCTATCAATGATTACGCACCTCCTTGTACTAAGGATGATTGGCTCACGATCCACTGTATGTTGGTTTCTTGGCTCTTAAACACTATATCCCCCGAGGTACGCTTCTCGCTTGTCAATGGACCTCGTATCCAACAATTAAAAGCCGATATTAATCATTATGAACAAACTAGGAATATGACAATTGCCATCTATTTTAGCAAATTGAAGGTTTTATGGGATGAATTGGATAATTATGAACCTTTAATTTCTTGTAAATGTGGCAAATGTACTTGTCATATTGATCATGAGCATGAACAACTGCGTGACAGTGACCGTCTTCACAAGTTTCTACTTGGGTTATACTCCGATTATTATGCTCAGATTAGGTCTACTTTGTTGTCCCAAGATCCTTTACCTTCCCTCAACCGAGCCTTTCAACAATTGACTCAAGAAGAGAGGGTCCGTGGCATCTCTAATATCAAAGATGACAAGCCCGACGTTGTCGGGTTTGCTGTACGTACCTCCTCTAATACTTTCAGTTCTGAGCGGTCTTTATTAACCTGCACCTACTGCCACAAACATGGTCATGATGAAGATGCTTGTTTCATTAAGACTGGCACCAAACCCGAATGGTGGCATGCTCGTTATGGTAAACAGCCCGCTAAGGGTCCTTCTCCTTCGTCTTCTTCCGCTGCTGCACGTCCCTCTACTGTCCGTGCCAATGATTCCCATGTGGACAGCCACTCTCCTGCCACCACGCCTGCTGCCACGTCTGAATCCCAGCAACAGTTGCTGCCCCATTTCAGTGCTGCACAATGGCAAGCATTGGTTGCAGCTTTCGGTAACACTCAACCTTCATCTAACCGTCTTTCGGGTACGTCTAGTATTGTTCCGTGGATTATTGACACTGGTTGTTCTCATCATGTCACTGGTATATTTTCTTGCTTGTTGGATGTTGTGAATGTGTCTCCATGTCCTGTGGGACTTCCTAATAGTACTTCTATTATGGCAACTAAGGAAGGCTCTGTTCGTCTTTCTGATACTATTACTCTTCTTCATGTTCTCTTTGTCCCTCAACTTACATGCAACCTAATTTCGGTTTCACAGTTAAATGACAATTTGAATTGTTGTGTTCACATTAATTCTAACTTGTGTGATATTCAGAGCCTGCACTCGAGGGAGACGATTGGAATGGGTGAGCAACGGGATGGACTGTATTATATTCGACAAGGGTCTACGGTTCGAGCTATTTTAGTGGATCACTCATCTTCTTAGGATCTCTGGCATAACCGTTTGGGTCATCCTTCCAAAAGAGTGGTTAAGTTGCTTCCCTTTCTCAGTAAATGTCGTGCTCATTTGAAACAAGGTTGCGAGATTTGCCATCATGCTAAACATTCCAGGACTACTTTTCCTAAAAGTGATAATACTGCTTCTAGCATTTTTGATTTGATACATTGTGATTTATGGGGTCCTTATAACACTCCTTCCTCTTGTGGAGCTCGATATTTTTTGACTATTGTGGATGATTTTTCTCGAGCAGTGTGGGTTTATTTGTTAGTTGATAAAACTGAAGTTTTTAAGATGTTTATGTCTTTTATTGCCATGATTAATCGTCAATTCTCTAAGCATTTGAAAGTTATCCATAGTGACAATGGCACTGAGTTTAATTGCTTACATGACTATTTTTCGGTAAATGGCATCTTATTTCATATTTCTTGTGTGGGTACTCCCCAACAAAATGGTCGTGTTGAGCGAAAACATCAACACATTCTCAATGTTGCTAGGGCTTTGCGTTTTGAGGGTGGTTTGCCTATCTATTTTTGGGGGAATGTGTTCTTCTTTGCCGTTCATCTTATTAATCGCACTCCTTCCATTCTTCTTCATGGTATCACACCTTTTGAGCGTTTATTTGGTAAAACCCCGCTTTACTCGAGATTGCGTGTCTTTGGCTCTCTTTGCTTTGCTCATAACCAACGGGCAAAAGGTGATAAATTTGCTCGTAGGAGTCGAAAATGCATATTTTTGGGTTATCCATTTGGGAAGAAAGGATGGAAATTGTTTGATTTGGAGACAAAAGAAATGTTTGTATCCCGCGATGCGATGTTTTATGAGAATGTGTTTCCGTACTTGAATATTGAAGCCAATAATTTTGATCCCTCTTTTGAAACTTCAAATGATGGTTATATTGGAGATTTTTGTGATGATCCACCTTGTACTGATGTCTCTGCCCCTATTGTCACACCCTTGTCGGATACGGCAATGCCCATTCGCTGAAGCTACATCCTCATCTCTGCCCATTATTCCCGCCCCAGCTCCTACAGTCACTGTACTAAATTCATTGCCCATGCCTCCTCCTACGACCCTACCCTCCACTACTTCTACTCTCTCATCAGATATTGAGTTGGGTCGTGGTTGTCGTACTAAGACTCCTTCTGTCAAGCTCCGTGATTTTGTCACTCACACAGTCACTTCTCGTCCATCCCCTGCTTCACCTACTTCCGACTCTACTTCTCCCTCAGGTATCCCTTTTCCTATAGCACACTTTGTTAGTTGTGATAAATTTACTGTGTCCCACCGAAATTTTCTTGCAGCTATAACTGCAGGTCATGAGCCTCGTTCCTTTAAGGAGGCTGTTAGGGATAATGGTTGGCGAGAGTTCATGCAATCTGAGATTAGTGCTTTGGAGAATAATGGTACTTGGACTATGTCGAAGCTCCCTCCTGGGAAGAAAGCTCTTGGAAGCAAATGGGTTTACAAAATCAAGTTTCATTCTGATGGTATTGTTGAGCGTTTGAAGGCTCGTTTGGTCGTTTTTGGCCATCATCAGGTGGAGGGGCTTGACTATAATGAAACCTTTGCTCCTGTGGCAAAGATGGTGACGGTTCGGGCATTCTTAGCTATTGCTGCTTCTAAGAATTGGGAACTTCATCAAATGGATGTTCATAACGCATTCTTGCATGGCGATCTTGATGAGGAGGTGTATATGAAACTTCCTCCTGGTTTTCATTCTGATGATTCTGGCATGGTCTGTCGTCTGCAAAAGTCCTTGTATGGACTTAAACAAGCTCCTCGATGTGGGTTTGCTAAACTTGTTACTGCTTTGAAGGCTTATGGGTTTCTTCAATCCTATTCTGATTACTCCCTCTTCACCTACACTAAAGGTGATGTTCAGCTTAATGTCTTAGTCTATGTGGATGATTTGATTGATTTTGGTAATGATCATTCTACTTTAGCTGCTTTTAAAGCCTATTTGAGCACTTGCTTTCATATGAAGGATCTCGGTGTCCTCAAATACTTCCTTGGCATTGAAGTTGCTCGTAGTTCTTCTGGCTTGTTCCTTTGTCAGCGTAAGTACGCTCTTGACATTATTTCTGAGGCTGGTCTCTTAGGCGCTAAGCCTGCTTCCTTTCCGATCGAGCAAAATCATAATCTTGCTGGTGCTACTGGTTCTCCTCTGTCTGATCCTGAACCCTACCGACGGTTTGTGGGTCGCTTAGTGTACCTTGCCGTCACACGCCCAGATTTGGCGTACTCGGTTCACATCCTCTCTCAGTTCCTTCATGCTCCCCAACAGGAGCATTGGGATTCTGCTCTCCGCGTTGTTCGGTATTTGAAAGGTAACCCAGGCCAGGGTATTCTTCTTCGTACTGATAGTGCTCTCACTTTGCAAGGGTGGTGTGATTCTGACTGGGCCGCTTGTCCTCTTACTCGGCGATCCCTTACTGGTTGGCTTGTTTTTCTAGGGAACTCTCCTATTTCCTGGAAAACGAAGAAGCAACATACTGTTGCTAAGTCTTCTGCTGAAGCAGAATATCGCTCTATGGCTGCTGTCACATGTGAGCTAAAATGGTTGAAAGGGTTGTTACTGAGTTTAGGTATTCAACATCCTCAAGTTATCCCTCTTTTCTGTGACAGTCAGTCTGCTCTTCATATTGCTCAGAATCCTGTTTTTCACGAACGAACTAAGCATATCGAAGTTGACTGTCACTTTATTCGTGATGCTATACAGGAGGGTCTTCTTTCTCCTTCTTTTGTTCCTACTACCGTTCAGTTGGTCGATATCTTCACAAAGGCTTTGGGGAAGAAACAGTTTATTTTTTCTTATCCAAGTTGGGCATTTGTGACTTGCATGCGCCAACTTGAGGGGGGCTGTTAGGATTAGGCATATTCTTTGGATCATATCTTTCCTATTAGAATATCTTCCTCTTATGTTTATCCTTCCTTATTCTTGTAATTATCTTTCCTACTGTAATTAGCTATTTATGGGTATATTATATCTCTAGGCTGTATATATGATTGAGAAGTCTAATGAATTCTTTAACTCTTCCCATACATTTGACAATACGCTAAAAAGATACACCTTTCGTTGAAATTCTTCTTATATATTATAGCAACAAAATATAAATTTTGTATTGCATTACCATTTTTTGTATTCCTTAACACACTAAACAAATATTGTATTCCTTTTGTTGAATTTCTTCTATATATTTTCGTAGCAACAAAAACAAAGGCCTTGAAAAATAGAGGGTAAAAAATGGATACTTTTCTATATATGTAAATTAGTAAGGTGATATGGTTGTGAAAGGGTATGAAAGTAAGGTGACGGCCAGGCAACAAGTGGTGCCAATAATTGGGACATTCAACGGTATAAAATAAGAAGTTGATGAAATGTGAGAGTTTAATCACTAATCCACTATAATTTTAATGCTTAATGTTTTAAAGTAAAACATAATAAAGTCTTATAATTATATGTAATTATAAAGACATAGCTTATTAATCTCAAACAATTCTCTTATCCTAATTCCACTGAAATTGTTATTTTATTCCTAATTCCTTAGAAGTTTTTTTAAAACAACTTATCATGCCATAACGTCCATTTTTCAATTTTGCACTAGATAAAATATTACGAAAAGCTAATAATAAATTCAAAAATGAAAGTTATGAATAATACTATATTTAATAATTGTAACTGACCTGGGGCATCGCCTGAGCCAAAATACTAGTTTATAAATTAATATCTGGAACAATCTTTACACTATCTTGGATAGAAAGACTACCACTATGTTGGCGTGGATAAAACTTTGTGACCTTTTCCAGGATAATAACCGCACTTGAACATCTCATATTGAACATACATCAATTTGGCTTTACTCAACTCAAGCACTTCTCATCTCTTGCGGTATATATTGTCACTCCCTCATGGCTATAGCTCTGATCAACATGTAAGTATCGATCATTTGTTCTCCTAAAGAACGCCTTGTTTTATTTTTAGTTGTAATAGCATTAGGCTGTACTACCTCTTTTAATTAATTAACTAGTATTTGGGCCCGGGCGTTGCCTCGGGCGAATTTTTTTTCCAAACTTAATATGCATATTTTTGCACTCGCATCAAAATATAATAAAGAAAACTCAACATTTGAAAGGTACAAATATAATAATGTGGACATTTAAAGCATGATTAAAAGTTGGTTGAGATGGTAATTGTGTTATGTATAATAGCAAGATGTCACATGTTCAAATCTTGTTGCAAGCCAATTTACTTTTGTTAGTTGACATGACATATATATGTACAAGTTGGAAAATTATAATGGAGTAATAGAGGTGCCACGTGGCGTATATATATTGTTAGACACGCTGTTGTGACTCTAAATCAATGTTATTTTGATGATGATAAACGCTTTATGCTATAACATGTATGTATGTAACAGTGATCTAAGAAAGCTATCAAGATTGGATGTTCACGAAAGATCAAGAACTTGAAGATATGGAAGCTTAGGTCTAGTTATGTTCTTAGTCATGTTTATGCAATGTAATTAACGAATTGGAACTTTGTGCTAAACTAGAAATATTAAATTAGGATGATTAACTATTTTTTTAGAGTTAAGAAAATAGGTAATTATATTAATTTCATATTTCTATATTTAAAGAATATAAAAAGGGGAGTTTTTAATTTCGAAAATTAGTTTTGAAAGGAAAATATTTTTTACAAAGATTTTCGGATAAAGAGTTTTGTAAAAACTGATTTTAAAGAAAACGTTTCTTTAAAAATATTAGAGTTTTGTAAAAACTGATTTTAAAGAAAACGTTTCTTTAAAAATATTTTCGGAAAAAAGAGTTTTAAAAAATCTGATTTTTAAGAACAAGATTTTATAAGATAAAATGCGAAAAAAAAGAAAAAAAAGAGTTTTAATAAAAAAAACTGATTTTAAAGAAAACATTTCTTTAAAAGATTTTCTAAAAAGATTGTTTGTAAAAACAGAAAAACTGATTTTTAATGATAACGAATTTTATAAAGTTTGTTTAGATAAAAACTGATTTAAAATCTGATTTAGAGTTGGCATAAGATATGGAGGAATCCTTATCTTACAAGGAGTAAAGGAAATCAGTTTTTTATAAAAGATAAAATTGGATTTTGAAAAGGAAAAGAATTTTATCCCTTTATTTTAGGAATAAAAATTGTTCAAAAAGATAATACATGCGGGAGAAGGATTTTTATTCGGGCGATTGAATTATATAAGGGATAGAAATCATTGGAGCAAACCACGTTTTGGATTTGGAGAGATAAAGATTTTGAGAGCTGAAAACGGACTCCTAAGAGCACGGTGTACGGCACGAGTTCTAGTAAGTTAAGGTTTCTAAACAAAGCTTGTAACGATCCTCTATTTGCTTGAATAAGAAGCACGTCTTTGAGGAATCTTTCTTTCTGTAATTCTTATATTATAGGAGAGTAGCAACACTTAGGGTTAAGTGTTGGGGAGCACTACTAGAGTTAGTAATGGGGGAATCGAATTGTATCACGAGTTTGATATTTTACGATTCAAATAATAAAAGAGTAGTTTGTGTGGACGTAGATCTCAGAGGTGAGATTGAACCACGTTAAATTTCAGTGTTTTATTAATTGATTTCATTGTTTTATTGTTTGATTCATTTTCGGTTGAGCAAAAACATAAATCGGAGATTTTACGAGTGAATAACACAGTGCACGGCACTGTGCCATAAGAGTGTTTTTGCGAAAATCGATTAGATTTAGCCACTCAATTCAACCCCCCTTCTTGAGTGTCACCTTGTGTTCCAACAAGTGGTATCAGAGCAGGCTATTCTCGAAAGGCTCATCCCTAGAGAATAGAAGTCATGAACGTGCAAGATGACTCTCACTTGTGTCTAATGGCGAAAAGTTCGAACTCCCAAGATGAAACTGAAGACAGTGAGGTAAGTCTTCTTTCTCTAAAACCTTCAATACATCTTCTTTCAAAAAACCAACTTGTTACTTTGCTTGGAAATATCATTGATGATTGTTAAGAAATGAATGATGATTTTTCAATCATGAAAAAGGAAGTAAAAAATTTAACTAAGCAAAAGATTGGGTTGGAATTGGAATATAAGGATTTATTAAAGGACTGTAAAGAACTGATGAAGAAGACTGGTGAACTTGAAAAAACCGTTGAAGAGAAAAATGTTGAGTTAAATGCTTTAAGGTACGAAAAGTCTCTCGCAAAAGAAGTTGTTAATAACACTGTGCCATACACTGTGCTAGAGGCTAAAAATTCGGATCTTGAAAATCAAATTGAATCGTTAAAACATGAGTTAACTGAGTTGAAAAAATCAAGACAAAGATCCAGAATTGTTCCACTTATGCTACCTCATGATGCTAAGTTAAGTGATGAATTTGATAAAGTTAAAAGAGATTTGGAAATTTCGAGAAAAAGAAATAGCGATCTAAACACTTCTGTTGAATTCTTAGAATCACAATTGACTATTGCTCGGAAAATGTATGAAAAATGGTTAGATGGTAAAAAAGCTTTAGACTATATCTCCAGTACAACTAGCAATCGAAACAGAATTGGTTTAGGATATACAGACCAGAGGCACAGTGCCAAAAATTTTGAAAGAGACTTTCGTAAAAGAAAATATGTCGATCTACTTGAATATTTGATTTGCAACTTCTGTGGAAAGAATGGACATCTTATGGATAATTGTAATGTCAAGAAAAAGAGTGTTGCGAAAAATGTAAAGTATGTAACTCAAATATGGGTTAGAAAAGACTTATTAGGAGCTCAACGAAAGAAAAAGGGACCCAAACAGATTTGGGTTCCTAAAATTAACAAGTGATCTTTTTGAAGGCAAACGCGAGAGGACGCAGCCTATGGTATCTCGACAACGGCTGCTTAAGACATATGACTAGTGATACATCTCAATTCCTCTCACTAGTAGCCTACCATGGAGGGTGTGTTACATTTAGCGATAACAAAAAGGGATAAATGATTGGTATTTGAAACGTCGGCAAATCCCTAACACACTCCATAGAGAATATGATGTTGGTAAGTGGTTTGAAAAACAGTTTGTTAAGCATACCACAATTGTGTGATCAAGGTAATTATGTTGAAATTCATGCATGAATATTTTACAATACAATTTGTGGCTTTGGGATTAATTTCTAGAAATTAGTTGAGTATTATACTTGTTGTCCTCCTTTAAATATGTTAATTAGAGTGTTGATGCATGTCTGTGTGAAACACTGTGAGAAAAAGTCTACTTGATATAAAAAGGACTCGTAATGGTCTAATGATGCTGTCCTAATGTCATGATCCTAAGTTGCCGAACTAATGAGCTTTTATAATCCTAAGTTGCCGAATTATTGAGCTATGAAATATTAATTCTTTCTCCTATGGCAAGCTTGATCTTTAGCCCGATATTCTGATTTTCTATTTATGAGTTTGACATTTGTGCCTCATTATTTCTTTCTTTAATATGTCTCATCTTATCTTCATTTCCCTATTATTATCCATCTTTTCCTTACCCATTGCTCCAAAGTTCAACAAGTGCTTTTAATCTTAATTCATGATAATCTATGGGGAAAGAACATCTTGATAAGATGATGGAAGAAAAAGACGCATCAGTTAAGGGGGAACATGAAAAGGTTGGAATGAAACACAAATACGTGAAAGAATGAAAAGCACTGATTCACACTGTGAAAGGCACAATGCCAGGAGATGCATCAAAAAAAGAAAATGAGGTCCGAATTAACTTATTATCTTTGATCTCTTATTGATTGACTCTAATAATATTGTATGGTCTGCTTCTCCTTCATAAAAAAAGAAAAGAAAAAGAAAAGAAAAGGAGAGTAAGACACTTATTTTAGATAAGTCCTAGAGTTCAATTCAAATGTGAAGAAAATTATTAAAGTTTTAAAGATCATCATTTTGGATTCCAGTATATCCGAAGATTAGTTATATTTAGAAGGGAATAGATTGTTCACTGGCATAGAAACACACACAGTGCCACAGTGAAGAAAGTCCTATGATGTTTATTTGCGGAAGTTGAAAATCTTAAAAGAAAGGTTTAAGCACTTGTTGAGCCAATTGCCATTTCAAATCTTCAAGCTTGCATTACCTATCTTTTTCTTACTTTCTTAGCTATTAGCCATGATCCTTCATGATTATTTCGTGCTTCATAACTTCGGATTGTGAGTTGGATTATTTTTTTGCTTAATGACTTCGGATTGTGAGTTGGATTATGACATAGCACCAGCATCCTTAGTATCTATTGCTTGAGCTACTTGCATTATTTTGCTGAACATATCTCACTTTGACTCGCTAAACATGTTGATGCTCTCCTTTTTGATAATGTCAAAAGGGGGAAGATGGGTATATAATACTTAGACTAATGAATTGGTTATCTTGGTTACCATGTTACTTGTGAATGATGTTGAGTTATTTTTCCCTAATGTGATTAATGGTGCATATTTTGAGGGGGGAGTATTATTTGTTTGTCATCATCAAAAAGGGGGAATTTGTTGTGACTCTAAGTCAATGTTATTTTGACGATGATAAACGTTTTATGCTATAACATGTATGTATGTAACAGTGATCTAAGAAAGCTATCAAGATTGGATGTTCACGAAAGATCAAGAACTTGAAGATATGGAAGCTTAGGTTTAGTTATGTTCTTAGTCATTGTAACAGCCTGAATTTTTAAGCAGGTTCAATTATTTTGTTAGCTATATTAAGTCTTCATCAGGCTTTGGTCCTTTAAGTAGTTAGAATTTTCTCCAACATCATACTAGGACAAAAGAGGATAAGAACCATCATTCTTAGTGGTTAAGAAAGCAAGTGGATAAGCTCTAACATTCTTAATGGTTAAGAAAGCAAGTGGATAAGCTCTAACATTCTTAGTGGTTAAGAAAGCAAGTTGATAAGCTCTAACATTCTTAGTGGTTAAGAAAGCAAGTTGATAAGCTCTAACATTCTTAGTGGTTAAAAAAAGCAAGTGGATAAGCTCTAACATTCTTAGTGGTTAAGAAAGCTTGTGGATAAGCACTATCATTCTTAATGGTTAAGAAAGGTCAAAGAGGATAAGCACTATCATTCTTAGAGGTGAAGAAAGCCTTGAGAACCAATAGATAAGTTAGAAAGCCTTTGAGAGCCTTATTCTTTAAGATTATGAAAATCGCATAGAGACATTTTATCGGGTAACAATGAACTTCTAGTTAAAGAGCCTTTTTGGGTTGAATCCGAGCTCAGAACCTAATCAAACTTGATATATGTTATGTTTGGGATGTCTTAAGGTTAAAATGGTCATTCACCATCAAAATTTACGTGGCTAAATAGGGTGAATTCCTTACATAGTAAGATCTGGCTCAGCTGAAATATCAGTTCGTACCTATCCTCAAAGAATGCTTCTTAGCAGCTGCTTAAGTGTCGATCTCTTGATGATCTTTGCATGCATGAAAGCTAACACCTCAAGCTAACACCTCCAATAAGAATCACCCAGAAACTCCAAGAAACCGACCTCACCCAGAAGAGGTTTCCCTCCCCCATGGGTACCGCCAGAACAGGTCCTATAAAAGGATGTCATGGTTTTTCGTCCTTTTCTCCTAATTCTTGTTCTTCAACACCTACTTATCTTTACATACAACTCTTCTAGACATAATTCCTTAGTGTTTCAAGCTTTTGGTAGAGTTTTCAAGCCTTGGAAAGTTGTAGAAAACTCCATAGAAACATCAAGCAAACGTGTGAAGTCTGACTTTATATCTCTCTTGTACTTAGCTTAGTATTTCATGTTCTAAAACTTATGAAAACTAATTCCTAGCACTTTACATATTCAGGGGAAGTTGTAGGAAGGATAAACCACTTGGAATAAGGAGTTTGAGTTACATTAAGCAGCCTAAGTGAAGGTACACACTTAGTTTGGATTGTAACCTAGAGATTTTCCTACCTATGGTTAGATGATTGTTTCTTTCTATTATGAAGCATGAATATGAAATGAAATCTCTTCTGATATGCATATTAGTATGTGTTCTTTGAGTATATGACATGGATTTGGCATGCTATGGTTCACTTGAGATGTTTTACTTAGCCTAAGCTAGGCTCAAACACTAAATTGCCATGTTTATGCTTTTAATTGGAATTTGTTAAGTATATGGAATTGTATGGTAATGAAACACTAAATGTCTTGGATTTTAATCGCGGAAGCGAGGCGTGAGCATACACCCGGGTTAGGGCGGGAATTCCCTAACTGTTACCCAACCAAGAGGGGGAAATCTTGGCGGAAGTAGGACATGTCCGGGTTAAGTCTTGCAAGCAGAACAGTAAAAGGTGGGGTGACGACCCTCAATAGTTTGCTACACTCGTGTTCATATCAAAAGAATGATCTTATGAAATCTCTAAGTAATTGAAGTGATTATGACTACTTGCTATTATGATGATGTGTTATCTATTAGTTTTCAAAATACACCTAAACTTGTATTTTCTATTACACAGTGTGTACTCAGCTTTGCTGATAGTGTTGTCATTTCTGTGGCCTGTCACTTGGTGGGTGGCAGAGTCAAACTTTGTTGCAGGATTGTGTTGGAAGCCGGCTGAGTTGAGAGCAAAGTTATTATTCGAATTGTGTATTGTGGGTTAAATTCCGAGATTTAAGTTTGTATATAGAGGAGTTTATTTAGAATTACTTACAATATAGATTATTCTTTTGCCATGGAATTTGAGATTGAATGACTATGTAATTGAAGTCTTATATAAAGGATATTGTTTTGTGGGCCCATAACCCACAGGTCCAGGATCGTATATTTCAGGTTGTTTCCGCTACAAGTGTTATCTAATTCATAAGTGATTATTATTATTTTGGTGCTTATTGAGATTTGTGATTCCTAAGCGAGTTAAGCTAGCAGCTCGGGAATTGGGCTGTTACAGTCATGTTTATGCAATGTAATTAACGAAGTGGAACTTTGTGCTAAACTAGAAATATGAAATTAGGATGATTAACTATTTTTTTAGAGTTAAGAAAATAGGTAATTATATTAATTTCATATTTCTATATTTAAAGAATATAAAAAGGGGAGTTTTTAATTTCGAAAATTAGTTTTGAAAGGAAAATATTTTTTACAAAGATTTTCGGATAAAGAGTTTTGTAAAAACTGATTTTAAAGAAAACGTTTCTTTAAAAATATTAGAGTTTTGTAAAAACTGATTTTAAAGAAAACGTTTCTTTAAAAATATTTTCGGAAAAAAGAGTTTTAAAAAATCTGATTTTTAAGAACAAGATTTTATAAGATAAAATGCGAAAAAAAAGAAAAAGAAGAGTTTTAATAAAAAAAACTGATTTTAAAGAAAACATTTCTTTAAAAGATTTTCTAAAAAGATTGTTTGTAAAAACAGAAAAACTGATTTTTAATGATAACGATTTTTATAAAGTTTGTTTAGATAAAAACTGATTTAAAATCTGATTTAGAGTTAGCATAAGATATGGAGGAATCCTTATCTTACAAGGAGTAAAGGAAATCAGTTTTTTATAAAAGATAAAATTGGATTTTGAAAAGGAAAAGAATTTTATCCCTTTATTTTAGGAATAAAAATTGTTCAAAAAGATAATACATCTGGGAGAAGGATTTTTATTCAGCTGATTGAATTATATAAGGGATAGAAATCATTGGAGCAAATCACGTTTTCAGATTTGGAGAGATAAAGATTTTGAGAGCTGAAAACAGACTCCTAGAGCACAGTGTACGGCACAGAGTTCTAGTAAGTTAAGGTACTAAACAAAGCTTGTAACGATCCTCTATTTGCTTGCATAAGAAGCACGTCTTTGAGGAATCTTTCTTTCTGTAATTCTTATATTATAGGAGAGTAGCAACACTTAGGGTTAAGTGTTGGGGAGCACTACTAGAGTTAGTAGTGGGGGAATCGAATTGTATCAAGAGTTTGATATTTTACGATTCAAATAATAAAAGAGTAGTTTGTGTGGACGTAGATCTCAGAGGTGAGATTGAACCACGTTAAATTTCAGTGTTTTATTAAGTGATTTCATTGTTTTATTGTTTGATTCATTTTCGGTTGAGCAAAAACATAAATCGGAGATTTTATGAGTGAATAACACAGTGCACGGCACTGTGCCATAAGGGTGTTTTTGCGAAAATCGATTAGATTTAGCCACTCAATTCAACCCCCCCTTCTTGAGTGTCACCTTGTGTTCCAACACACGCCTTTTAATATATTGGTATAGATAAAAGTACGATTTCTCGTTGTCAAAAAAAAAAAAAAAAAAAAAAGAACGCGTTGTAATTCAGCTAGTTGTTTTCCTCACTGAGTGAGGAGTACGATATGAATGCCAATGTTATAGCAACATACCATGCCTCTTCATGCCTTCCATACTATTCTCATGGTGTCCAACGATACCCAGTCCATGCCTCTCGACTCTCAAGATCCACAACCAAGTTCCAACCACTAAGAGCGTGGCAGCGAAACCGAGCGCAACAACAAGGGACTTGGCCAAAACAATCGCACGGGGTACCAAGTATACAGCAGGTGCATGTGGAACTTCAACAATTCTAACATTAGAATCATCATTCGGCTCATGGTTCAAAACCTGCCACGCACTAGCATTATCTGGTTCGTGGTTCAACCCTAGCAACAACATTGGGCTTACTTATCCTGCTTTCTCTTCTGAGGCTGGTAAAAGTTAACCCAATCTGATAACCCAACCTGAATCTAACCCGAAATTTTCGGGTTTGGGTTATGATTTTAGACCTGAAATTAAAAATGGGTCGACCCAACCCAACCTGAAACCTTAACGGGTTAGGTTCGGGTTGACTTTTTGAACCCGAAATAAATCCGAACAACCTGATTTAGAATTTGGGTCAACCTGAAATTAACCCGACTTTTTATAGCTTACGTCACCTATTTCCTAATTATAAACTTGTATAGGGCCAAAGCCATTTCTTAATTTAAAGTCGGTGGCTAATTTATGGCTTTGAAATTTGAATCTTTGATTTACTTGGCATTTGAAGTTAGGATTTGCAATGCTTCAATTTTATAATGTATAACTATTACAATTCTAAATATAAATCAGGTCATATTGGGTTGGTTTTGGGTCAGCCCAAAACTTGGCTGGTCGGGTTCAAGTTCTGGTTTTTGACCTGAAACTAAAATCAGGTCGGGTTTGGGTTAGGGGTAATTGACCCGAAATAGAAGTAAGGTCGACCTGAACCTGACCCAGCCTGACCTGATTGGCACCCCTCCTCTCCCAACCACACTTTATTAAGGATTAGAAACCAACAACCATCCATTGCTACTAGGCTCCATAATGCTGCAAAATCATGCCATGGTTAAATTCGATAGTTAGTTCTTTCTCACCAACAAACCTTTCTGGTTTTTTCAATGCAAATATACAAACCCCTGATCACAATTGGTAGCGTATATGGATACAGAGCGCCATACTATCTCATGTATACTTCACTCTCTTATAATTCGACGCAATTTTTGTTCTAAAGAAAATATTATAAATCAAAGGATTTTTTGACTTTAACCACCTTATAAAATAAAGTTTTTCAAAATAACCACCTTATATGTTCATTTTTTTAAATAACAACCTTATATAACCTAAATCCTTCTAAATACAAACCAAATGACAGATTCCGTCAAGGAAATCATCCTCAAAAAGGGTTTAAGAATGATTCCATCACCTCCACCTTTATTCATTAAAATGTATATATGGTTTTAACCCTTCTTTAAGACCGATTTCTTGGACGAAATTTGTCAATTGGTATGTATTTAAAGAGATTTAGGTCATATAAGGTGGTTATTTAAAAAAATGAACTTATAAGGTGGTTATCTTGAAAATTGTGATTTTAAAAGGTGGTAAATATCAAAAAAATCCTAAATCAAAATAACGAAAAAGAATTTGATTCTACTGGCTAGTGATGTTGGAAATAAGAAAGCAAAGAGGAGAAAAAACGTTTGAAGAAGACTATTGCTTTCCTTATTTAATTAACAATCACAACTTAATTGCCTATATATAGGTTGTTAGGACTATGGTTGTGCAAAGACCAGGGTCGGATCGAAATCTAGACCGGACCGAACCGAACCGGAATTTGGACCGGACTGGACTGAAGATTCCGGTCCGGTCCTCGGTCCACAAAAAATTCCAATTTCGGGTTTCCGGTCCGGACCGGTGGACCGGAAAATCTGTTATTTTAGTAAAAAAAAGTTTATATGTTAAAAAAAGTTTAAAGTAGAAAGTTAGAAAGTTAAAAACCTACTATTTATTACCTTTAGGATTATTGTTATTAAAATTATTAAATTTTAGTGTATCTAATTTATAAATATATTTAAATCAAATAATTTTTTTTTAGAAAATATAGATTCTGGTCCAACAGGTCCAAAATCGGACCGGTCCAAAAAAATGCCAGATTCCCGGTCCACCGATCCAGTCGGTTTCGGTCCGGTCTTGGACCGATGCACACCCCTAGTTAGGACAGATGCAATTAAAGAACAAAGAATTAAAGAAAAACAACAGTGAGATTTAATATGGTTCACTAATATAAAAATGTGTTAACTATGTCCACTAGCCGAGTAGAAACGATTTTATTATCTTTAGGAGAGAGAACACATATTACAAAATAATGTGGCCAGGAGTTAATTAAAAGATTTATATAGTACCCTTTTAATTAACATAAACAAATTGGGTCTAAAATCGAAACCAAAACATAAACGCTTTACTTAACCACATACATACACCGAAAGTTTCGGGGGCGTTTCTCCCCTGAACCCCGACCCCCATGCTTGATCAAACCTATCACCGAATAATTCAAGTCATATTTCAAGATAGGCTGCAACTTAACCAATGATTAGAAAAAAAAAGGCAACTCCTAGCCTAGAAAGCATGAACAATTATTTCACTAACAAATCCACTAACAAATAAAAATTTGTCGAATAAACATATGTTAATTTTACTAAAAACATCTAACTTAAAAATAAATCTCTCCTAAAAATAAGATACACCAATCCACTGACATTGAAGCATAATATTCAATACAACTCGTTGCTTCAAAGTTGGTAGAATAATATGAAGCACTTCTCTTCAATTACGATGTACGTCTCACCACTGTCAATTTTCATTCGCTAATGCACATCTCACCAATATGTACTCTTTCGACTTTGGAGCAATTCTCTCCTATTTGTGACGCACTTCTCGACATCCTGCAATTGTTGTTGATGCACACATCATAATCAACAACAAATTATTTGATCATGAATTTGGAGCACTCGTTTCAATAAACTCTGTTTGATGTTGTCTTGGAAATTGACCATGTTGACTTGTTCCACATTATTCACTACTACAACCTCAAAAACTGCTTTATATTGACTACAACTTCCACCATTTTTCAAATTGCTAATTATCTGACTTGTTTTGTGAAGACTGCCCACCTTAAATGACTTGTATTCCTCTTTCATTAGGACCTAAACATCCTTTGTTTTCATGTGCTAAAAGGGAACCCATCTACAAATCTAAAAAAACCCATTACTTGCTATGTTTAAACACAATAACACTCACATTAATTTTTTATTTTCTCTCCTAATTTTTTACAAAAAAAAAATCGAGACTCTCTTTATCTCCATTTTTTTTATTCTTCTTCATTGCTCTCTACTTTGAGGATCTAACCTGAAACTATGATACCAATTGTTGGAAATAAGATATGAAAAACAAGATAAGTATAATAAACAAATATGACTTCTATTCCATTGAATTACGAACTATAAAGCAAATAGTATATAGTAAAAGGTACAAATATAGAAGCTAAGAATAAGAAGAATCATTAACCAAAATCTTAGAAAGTGGAATTACACTAACTCCTATTTTTGAAGGAGCTAGTTTTTCATCTCCTACAATGCTCGAAATGTTAGTCATGTCAATAAGTGAGAAAGATATAACAGGTGAAAAACAAGCTAATACATAATCAAAACATACGGTAAATGAATTTTTCAGGCAACTTTACAAAAATAATATTGGAAAAGCATGCAATTTAAAAATAGCCAAATAAGTGGAGGGTTAGTTATAAATAAAGTCAATGTCAAGATTGTTTATTTAATTTATTCTTCTTTCTCCTTTATAGTTTGCAGTTGGTCTTGTAAGAGATCGCCTACTTTTAATTTAAAATTAGACAACGACTCAAGCCTAATATTAATAGGAGAACGGACCACCTTTCTGAATATAGCGACTAGTTTAATCTATTTAGTTACCAGATTAATTCATTTAGTTCTCACATTCTTTAATCCATTTAGTGACTTGTTTAACCCATTTAGTGATTAGTTCAAACCATTCAGTAAGACTGTTGGGTTATTTTTTAAAATTGTGTGTTGTAGTTCGAGATTTAAAGGGAATCAAATTAAAGGAAGGAGCGAGAAGAGAATAGACGACTAGGTTGGTCTGAGACGTCAAGGAATAATGTTGGGTTAGAGTAACATGGAATGGGCTTGCTAGGATAATGTAGGATTGGATTTGTCTAATTCTATGTTAAAATTAGACCACCTATTCTAATAATTTATGTATAATTTACCCTGCACTTATCGCTATTGTTTACATAAAACATTATCATTTCAACCAATGGTTTTGCGGCTAAAAAACATGAAAATGTAGAAGTCTAGAGCTAATGATTTGATTACTTTATACTCCCTCCATCCCTAAATAGAGTGCCCATTTTTCCATCTATGTTTGTCTTAAATAGATTTCTCATTTCCTTATTTGGTATGGGTCCACCAATTAAAATATTATTTTGCATTCAACTTTTATAATATCACCCACTTTTCCATATGGCCCACATTCTCTCTCCTTGATAAACAATTCATAAAAAGTGTACCAACTTCTATATTTAATACAACTAAAGTCATACACATAATTTCTTCTTAATACTTGTGCCCAAAAGAAATGGGCACTCTATTTAGGGATGGAGGGAGTATATTTTTGAGAGGTATATAAACAGGTTAAAAATTTTGTCAAATCATATTATCATAATATGACGTAAAATAAGCAATATGTTATTGTCAAGATGGAAAATCTTGTTGGGGGGGATTTTGTATAGATATAATGGCTTTTTATATGTAGATGTCATTTAATTTAGTTGGTAAGTCTTTGTGGCATTGCATTGGCATACGTGGGATCGAATATCGTCTACATCATCAAGGCTTACCATTTCATTTACACTAAAAAAAATGGCTTTTTACATTAGTAGTACGATATTGGTCGAATACCATAAAATAAGTATATCCCCACTTAAAAGTTAAAACCCCCTCGGCCCAGAGAAGAGCAATGAAACATGTAAAGGGAAAATTTATTATAACTTGAGTTGAATGATAAATAAATTAAAATGGAATCAAAACGCGAGGGCTTTTGTTGTAGGTGGGCGTGCTTGCCGCGTTTGAGAAGTAACCACTTCCGTCTTCCACGTTTGGAACTTTTTTTTATCTTTAAGCTAACGTTAATTTGGTTCTATTGCCACAAATCTTTCCCTTTCATTCGTATCATATCATCTACCTTTTTTTTATTTAATTCTTTTCTTATTGTATGGTATTCGATTATCATACTACTAATATAAAAGCCATTATCTTCACTTAAAAAGGCCATGAGAATTTTCTATCTTGACAATACATGTTGCTCATATAACGTCATATAATGATTTAATAAATTCCCAAAAAACACCCTTATTTTCTATCTTCATGCATTCCTAGCAAATGATTTAGAAATTTGATCATCTGTTTCTTTAGAAAGTGGACAGAATCCCAAATCCTTTTAATGTTATAATATTTAATGTATTTTTTTTTATGATAGTACCTTCTGAAGAAATAGGTGATACTTCCTCCGTTCTTTTTATGTGAGAGTTTTTTGAGACAAGTGTTTCACTTATTTTGGAACGGAGGAAGTATGTTCTTTTTAGAGTAAAATTGTTTCTGTTTCCATTATAAACTCATGCCTCAAATACGTGACATGTGCACGCGTGCGGTCCTAACTCCTAAGTCCTAACTCCTATGCTTTCTTTTGTGAGGGCCTGAGGGGGACTATTCACATAGGTACTCAATATTTTGTTGAATGATCTAAGATCACACATGCAATCCTACTTTGGATTATCCCTATTAGTGATGGGATAACAATAAATCCTTTTTAGTCTGAGTTGATGTAGTGTTTGGATTATTTATCTATACTGATTTATTAAAAGGTGTTCCTCAATAAGGAACTGTATCACGTGGCGCTATCCCTTAAAGTGTTAACTTGATGTACTCCACATACAATAAAAAAAAAATTAGAAAATGCATGGTATAAGATTTGATCACATGACCTCAAGCTTGTATACTAAAAGTCTTAACCACTAAATTAAGTAATGTTTGGTGTTATAATTTCAATGTAAAATACTAATAAATGAAAATTATGATTACCCGGGGCATAGCCGGGCCTAAAAACTAATTTACTTATCGATATTCTGTTCATGCGGTGCGTGAAAAAATCATATTATAGAAACATGGGATATAATTATGTTCTAATTTGAATTAACAAATTGATGAATATATATATTAGATAAGCGTATATACTTCCTCTATTTGTTAATAGATACATCATATTGAGTGGGCATACTTGTCGATGCACATCTTTGACCATCAATATCTTCAATTGCTTGTTATTAAATTTTAAATATATACATTGAGATTAACTTTTCAACATTTTTTACATTTATCTTTATAAATTAGTAAATAAAGATGGTTAAAATTGATATATATCCAGATAATGTAAAAAGTCAATATGATACACATCTATTAAGAAACGCATGAAGTATATTGTAACTGATTTCACCAACAATGGTATATCACATTGCAGGCCCGGCCCTGTGCCGGTCCAAAGTGGGACTCAGCACAGGGCCTCACAATTACAAGGGCCCCAAATTTTTAAAAAGAAAACTTTAAACTAGTGAGGCCCAAAATAACACCATAGTACAACACGCTTTATTTGCACCAGCCCCATATTTCTCTCTCCTTAGTTTCTCTATCTCTCTAACTCTCTCCTTAACATCTGCACTTTCTCCTAAAATTGCAAATATTGACCTATTTCTTTTTTGGAATAATACTTTGGATTGCTTTATTAAGTAAAACCAGAACCAGAACCAGAACCAGAAAATGGAAAACTGCCACAAAGAATACAAGAACTTTTAAGCTTGTATCAAACTAGAACCATGAAATATGTTCAACATCTTTCGGCAAAGATAGTTTCTTGGCCCTTGACACTCCTACCGTTGTCGAAGTTAAAGCCTTTGAAAAGGTGATTTCCCTTTTTTTTCTTCTTCTTTTGATCTTAATTATTTCTGAGTTAATCTTGATTTTGTGAAAAATTGTATATTTGTTACTCCAATTTTGGTTTAGAGGTCATTTATGTTGTCCCATACATTCACTGTGATGCATTTACTTGTGGGGATTTTGAATTTGATGCACTGTGGACAATTTCATGTTAAAAGTTTCTCAATATGTCTGGTAGTTTGAATTGATTTCAGTGTCTTATATTTTTGGGTTGAATTTTGGTTGTCTTTAGGGGAAGTGATGTGGGTTAGTTGTGTTTGTGAAATTCATCTGTAAATTCATGATTTTTTTTTTTATTTTACAAATTGTGTCTTTTATTAACCTGTTGAGATACATTGGTTGAAAGTTAACTTAGTGGGTTCTGTTTGATTTCAATTCTTGATGATATACTGTATGTTCAATAATATGAATGTGAACTACTTTTAACATAGTTTAGATTTCAGCACAGGGCCTCCACGTCGTTCGGGCCGGGGCTGTCACATTGGATTATATACAAAGCAATATACTTGATCATTTATATATATACCCCTTACATACTTGTTCATACTTTAGAGAGCTGAATCTGATCATCAAGTGGGGCCAATGGAAGAAAGAAGGTATTCTTTATAGATATATGGATATTTTGTGTCGAGGGATTGGATGTTGTTGATTGCAAAACTTGCTATGCGGTTGGTTTTACAGAAGGTGGTAGTGGTATCTAGCGGTGATAATGAGCTAGACCTATTCGCGAACACTTCGGGTTCGACTAGGTTAAAGTTGGGTTAAAGCTCGGCTCGAAAAGCTCGTGAACAAGTTCGATTATTATTTTATTATAAAAAAAATTATATAACTTAAAGCACTTAAAAAGCTATTATAGGCTAAAAGTCTAAAACACTTAAAAAAAAGGTATTATACTTATCCTTTAATACAATTTTTTACATTGAACAATTCATGTCTTTTCTTTTGTATCCTTTTAGATCTAGTTTGTCGATTCTTTATGTATATTTGTAACTAATTCATTTGGTTAGCATGTAATAATGAAATATAAGAATATGTTTATTCATGTTACTTTTTGAATTTAGTTATTATTCTACAAGATTTGTCAATAATTTTTTAAATGTCGAATATGAATTTTTTGTTTCGTTTAATGTTGTGTTGGTATATTTTTAATTTGCCTCAAATCGAGCTCGAGCCGAGCTCGAGTCGAGCTTCACTTATCGAGCTCGTCGAGCTCACGAGCCGAGCCGAGCCCAATACAGTTCGAGCTCGGCTCATGCTATAAGCACCCCTAGTGGTATCCGATAGATTTATGTTCAAGGATTAGGACGATTAATTGACTCCATTAAAAAAACGGTTAATTGGCTCTATTTTTCACAAATCTTTATTAATGGTAATTGGAAAAAAAGAAAAAGAAAGGAACACTACTTCAAAAGGAAGTAATGTTCAATGACAATTTGTTTTCAATTTTTTATTCTTTTTGGAAACTAGCATTTTCTCCCTTTTTATGTTCTTAAGGTAAATTAAACTAATGGACAAGATAACTCTCTAAAAATCAAGGAATAAGGTTGGCAACGATTTTATTGTATCCATTGAAAATTCATCCATAATCATCCTCCCCTTTTTTCCGTTCCTCTGCTTCTCTTTTCTGCTTCTTAAATCTCTATTACTTGCGTTTTCTTAACTTCTTTTTTTTCATCTATAGTTATATGTGCCAGGCAAATGGCGTTCCAAAATTGGGTGTTAGAAGTGTTTGGGAACTAATTCTGCAACTGCTTTCAACTTGTTGATTCTTCTTTCAAGCAACATGGTACTCAACTTCTAGTGGCAGAAATTTTATCATTGTCGCTAACTAACGGTCCAAATTTTTGCTAGTCCAAATCAGTCGCTTAATCTTTTGCAGCCGCTTGATGGTCGCAAATAAATTTTAACTATTAATATCTATAATTATTTATTAGTTTATATAGTAGAAGTTCATATTATATTTTTTAAATATATTTATATTGAGACGAATTCAAGAATATTTTACAAAATAACATTTGCCTTTTTGAAAGAATTATTGATCATTATTAGTGTACAGATTCTTAATTGTAATACTCCATCCATGTTTTTTTTTATTATTATTATAGGCTAGCTACATGTGAGGTAGGGATAATATTAAGGAGAAGGAGGAAAAAAAAAGGAAA
The DNA here is from genome assembly GCA_947648045.1 of Beta corolliflora. NCBI lineage: Eukaryota > Viridiplantae > Streptophyta > Magnoliopsida > Caryophyllales > Amaranthaceae > Beta > Beta corolliflora. Next base: position 185,026 of record CANSZD010004142.1, read on the forward strand.
GGAGGACCATACAAACTCATGTACTACATACAACTGAAAATAGAGAATTGAATTATTAAGAGTAGAATTGAATTTTTGAAGTACATGATCCCACTAATTTGGTGGAGAAAAATAAATTAAAGGAAATTTTTTTAATAAGATATATAGCAATTAATATAAAACTTACATAAAAAGGAAATGTGGCAGTAATAAAGAAATGGAAAAAGTAAAATCAAGCCAACTTATATCAATTTTATGTATATATTTTTCATACGTTTAAAAATAGATCCAGTTTTGCTTAGAGTTCGAGTAATTTTTTCTCAAATAATTAACATGAACTAGAGTAGTGGCCAATTAGTTGTTTAGTTAGCACTAGAGTTGGTCATTAGGAGGGCCTAATCGGATCCAGCCCTGAATCGACCCGCAAGAAGATCGGTCCGGACCAGGCCGCCAGATGACCAGGCCTGAACAGGCCCGGATTCGGACAACCAAACGTGTTCTCATGGGCCAAATTGATGGGTGATGAGCAAAACGGACGACCCTAGCCCTAAACCGGACCGTGATTAAAATTTACAAATCAAAACGCATCTTCATTTACGAAAAAAAGCATTGAACCGATGGGCAAAATCTAAACCGGCCTAGCACGGGCCGAGCCCTGAACCGAATTAAACCAGGGCCGAACCGGTTCAGTCTTGAGAAAACCCAACCCTGAACCTGAACCGGATCGAACTGATCAGCTAATCAGTCATGTTCTGATTCATGCCGAGCTGAATCGGCCAGCCTACAAACAGGCCCAGCCCGGCCCGTTGCCATATCTAGTTATTTTTTATTTTTTTTTGAAAGGATGGCCATATCTAGTTATTACCATTCCTTTGTTATCTTTCCCTTACGTGCAGTTGTGATTTGTCAATTCTTCTGACAGAAAGGGTTAAAAAACACTTTGTTGCAATTCATGCACTTTTCATTATTTTTCATTACTTTATATTTATTGACCTAATAAAGAAGTACTAATATGCTGTTTTTGATGTAGCAATGATTTAAAGTTGGCCGCTTGCACAATAGAGTGTGGAACTACCACGTCGTAGCATATCCGAGGAAGAAAGAAAAATGTGCAGGTTTTTATAACTCTGAAACATTTTTAGAAGCTTACGATGGCTGAATTATACATATGCACATCGACTTTTTGGGATAGGTAACTTCTGAATTCTGATTAAAAAAACAAGTCAAATAAAACGTGTCAAATTTCTTGGGATAATTGTCGTGATTGAGATCATGCATATATATTCGAAAATCATTAGATTCAATGAACCCAAATGGAAGAGAGAAAAAATAAAGTAAAACAAGATTGTTCTTACTCCGCCTTGCTCTCATCAATCTCTTTTTAGGGATATTTGGCTTAATTTTGTTGTTTAATTTGTTTTTACTTGATTGGTTGGACCTTCATATTTTTTTGTTGGTGGCTTATGTTTAGTGTTTGACTATTAACTGTATATGAGTGTACTCTCTGTTTCAAAATGTAAGACACACATAATTTTTAAGGTCGAATTTTTAATTGTTAATTACTCTCAATTCACATTGATAAAAATAATAAGATAAATCTACATTTGTTGAAGGTGAAGTTTAGAAATAGAACAATTCCTTCTGTTGTGTATCCCTGATTGATGCAACCTGGGATACTATGCTTCAGTTATAGATTTTAGTATTGAGCGAAAGGTTAAACCTTTGTGTTTTGTATTACAGGTCAATCCTACTTCCTACTAATACAGTATCAATAGGCGGCATAGGGGAAGAAGCACTACACCTAGCAATCAATAACACAAAAACTTTGTTAAAAGTTACTTACCTATGCCTTTTCTTTTCTTACCTGGATTAAGAATGGTTGGGACAACAAACATCAATCTCGTTCGTACTTTGGATACTCGTATAACCATCGAAGACTGTTGAAGTGAATATTTCCTGGAAACTAGGAGGCGTTGAGGAAGAGATATTATTATCGTATTTTTCAAGAGATATAATGGCATAATTTTTATATGTCATATAATAAGAGATATTTACGTCAAAGTAAATTTTTGTAAAGCATTTGTGCTTAATATTTTGAAACATAAGGAATATTTGTTAACATTTTTTATATTGACTAGTTTTAAATGTGAAACATATGCAAAAGCCAAAATCATCTTTACTTTTGCTAAAATTAGAGGTGATCAAATTGGGGGTCGGGCTGCCTAAAAATCTTCAGCCCACATGTCGAGCTGAGCCAAACATCGGGCCGATTTTTTATGCCCAAAACCCGCTATTTCGAACCAAATATATTGACTTTTCGGGCCAAAATCGGGTCGAGAAGTTTTATGCCTAAAAACATTTTTGAACTGCCCCAAACCGTCCTAAATAAATTAAAATCAGGTCGGCTTTGATCAGCTCTCGCTGAAAATAGTGATTCTTCTACTGAAAATGTCATTTACCAAGCTTTTTTTTGGTTCTTTGACCACATGGATAGGTCAAAATCCAATGAAATAAAAAGCCACTCAAAATCCATTTATCAAACAATCCCTTTAATAAACTGAAATTAATTCATTAATCCCTTGCACCAAAACAAATAAAAACTACATCCATCAAAACGATGATCGTCTAGATTAAAAGTAACATTATTGCATTATTTTGATCTATCACGTCGTTAATTGTTTCATTCGACATCCTTTCATGAAGGTCCATTGATCTAGTGTAGCGAGGTTAATTTTGATCAGATTGAACTCATTAGAGAAAAAAAAAACTGACATCTGTTGGGAATTCTGTATTGATCCCAATTAACGAACCAATTTGTAGCACATATTGAAAAACCATCAACCTAAAAATCTCATAAAAAGATATGATACCCAATATATGAGTAGAAAAACTCTCCAATAGAAAGGGGTATAAGAGTTATTGTGAATAGTAAATTAAAGAGTAATAAAGAAAAGAACATTGAGGCTTCATACGGATTGGTAGTAGCCTCTAGAACGGGGAAGAAAAACTAGGGTTTGAGAGAGAAGAGAAAAAATGGTAGGAGGAGATTGCTCGTAATTGTTTTTTCCACTCATCTTTTTTAATGACAAAAAAAGGGTGTAAATCAGTACTGATCTTATTGTAATATCATAATATCTAAGATTTATTTGATTTGCTTTACTAGCTAATAAAAGAGAATATGATGTTATGATACAGTTGAAATAGTATAAATCTAATTTTCTGTCTAATACGTTTAAAGGTTTGGCAATTTAACTAACCAAATAATATGTATCATGAGTAGTCTTAATTTGCATAGAAAAAAGTTGTCTTATTCACTTATCCTCATTGTGCCTTGAAATATCAGATTTTAATTATGTTTGATGCTATTGATTGCTCTTGTTGATGGTAAGTAATTACGGATAAAACACTCATATTTTTATGATATTATGATATATTTTCATGTAATATTTTAAATGTTGCCCATACATTTAGTTATTTAAGCATCTTGTTTTATATTTGGTGTTGCTCTATCTCCTCGAATGCCTTATCCTAAAAGATCACTTTGCTTGGTATCTAACATTAGCTAGACTAGTAAAGTTGGGTGCATGGCGCAATCATTGTCCTAGCATGCATGGTCACTGTGTGTCGACGATGTTTGCTCGAAATTTTGTTGAATTTGGTCGTGGATTCATTTCAGCATATCCCATGGCACGTCTCACTGACTTTACCTTATTAGCAAATAGCAATGCCAAGGCAGTAGACACCATAACTCGGTCGTGAACAATCATTCGTTGCCATGGCCAATGGCCAAGCAAGTTGGGGCCTGACCGGCCTGTATTCGATCAATGCACGAATTTGATGGCTTTCTAGCTGACTCTCAAGAAGTCATAAGCAGAATTGACTCTATTGCTTGTACATATGCATAGGATCGTGTTAATATAAAATAGGTAACCTTGCATAGTCGTAGAGAAATTATTAACTGTTTGAAAGAGAATATTTGTATTAAGGTAAGGTATATCCATCTTATTGAATAATATACGATATATATGATTCATTTTAGGGAACGAGATTGATATTACGTACATTGATACATATTAGTGGGGGTACGTACTTAACCTTAGATATATTTATTATTGTTATATACTACATCAACATTCAATTTCATTAATTGTATTTATCTAATTTTTATTCATATTTCTCTCATTCTTAAAAACATATCAGTTTTTGCCCTTGTGATGTGTTTAGTTGACGTGAATTAGAAGTACTTGTTAGTTTTGGGTAAACTCCTTTGATCGGAGTGTTGTGCCATTGATCTATATTTATAGTACAGCCTAATGATAGTCCTAATAATATTATTGGAAACCTATCTAGAGTAATAATCTAATTACAAAATATATCCAAAGAATAATATATCATATTCTATCACACCCCCGCAGTCACAGCGGGAGGAGGGCAAACGCTAAGACTGGACTTAAATTCCAAGAATAATTGTCGTGGAAGACCTTTTGTGAAGTCGTCTGCAAACTGATACCGTGTAGGAACATGTAAAACCCTGATGTGACCTAATGCAACCTTTTCCCCGAACAAAATGAATATCCATCTCAACATGTTTGGTGCGCGATGTTGTCTTGGATTATGAGAGAGGTAAATAGTCTCGACATTATCGCAATAAACAATAGTTGTCTGTCGAAGAGGGCAATGTAACTCCAAAAGAAGATTAATGATAGTCCTAATAATATTAGGAAACCTATCTAGAGTAGTAATCTAATTACAAAATATATCCAAAAAATATTTCATATTCTATCAGTACTTGATATCGCTATTTGACAAGAGATTTACAAGGACAATTAGTAAAATTTATTTTTGATAGGCTTGCCACATCCTTATCCAATTTTGGCACAAAACTTTTATAATGAATGGACACTAAAACACATGAAAGAGTATTGGCATTTTGGAATCCAAATCGACCACTTTCTCTCTCTTAAAACTTTTCTCTCCCGAAAACCCTAAAGGCCTCACAAACCAGGCGCCGCTTTCTAGGCTCGCTGGTGGCTGGGTCACAGCCTCGTCGCCAGCGAGCCTAGCCCAGACCGCCGTCGTCCTTGTTGTTGTTTTCTCCTGTTTCTTGTGTCTAGCGTCGTTGTCCCCCTTCCCCTGTTGTCGAGCTTCGGTCGCCATTCGCCATTCCGTTATTCCACCACCACCATCGTCGTTCTAGGCCCGTTGTTCCCCCTCCCTTCCGCATCTTGCTTTCCATCTCTCGTGTCTCCCCGTCCCAGTCCTGTCACTGTCGGTTTTCCCGCGTCCGTCGGTCTCATCCGTCCCCCTCCCCTTCTCCCTTCCCTGGTGTTGTCGTGGGCATCCCACTTCCCCTCCCCGGTCACAGTCGTCCGTCAAGTCCCCCTCCCTCTTCAGTTCCTGTTGTGTCGCGTTCTGTGTTCCCTCCCCCTATTTCTGGTCGTCCCCCTCCCCTATCTTGGTCGAGTTCCCCTCCCCTCTCCCCTGTTTGTTCAAGTTCCCCTTCCGCATCCCCGATTTCCGTCTTGGCCGAGTACTAATATGAAATTCGTACTCGCGTTTTTAGGTTGTTTAATGTTCGTTTTATGTTTCAGTTTTAATTCAGTATCTTCCAAATCCAATAACCCTTGCCTTTTTGTGTCTGAATGTGATTGGGTGTTTGTAAGAAGCGATCGGTGGACAGTGCAAGGTTCTTGGTTTCCTATGACAAAGGAAGATCTAGGGAAACCTCGTTGAATAGAGCCAATGATCCTGGAGTTGGCCGTGAGGTTTATGCCGCTACGGGAATTCGAGTGTTGGTCTAGATGAGAGGAGGTTATCAATTTAGATGCTGTTGTGTGTCGTTCTTCTAGATTTGGGATTGTGAAGTTGGATCTTCGGATCCATAAGTGGGGCGAAGTTCATCAATCTAACTCGCCCCAATTTCTCGTGATGGCTTCATGTGTCATCACACCTAAAAAATACATTTTGTGGGAGGCCCTCCAATTTGATTTGGAGTAAGTTTCGACCTCCACATCTTTCGAGTTTCGACCAATGAGACTAAACTCCGGGTACCCTCGAAGGCGGTCGAAGTCACCAAAGGACATGACTTCATCGTTCGTTGAATCAATAGAATCCCGGGGAGGATGTTTCTTTTCAAGAACCTTGGGATTTAGTGTCTAGTGGACATTGGGGTCCACTAGCCGTAGTCTTGGTGTCTCTCCTTGAAGATCGTCGAGTTTTGTATCACAACAGATTCCCTCTCATATCATGTCTTTTTCATCATAACATTTAACCCAACCTCACCCGTCGTCGCGCAAGACAAGTTGCTTTTGATGGACAAGTAATAGTTAGTTGTTTTTCATAAAGTATGTACGAGCTAATAAAGCTCTTGTTCTTTGTTTGGTTGTTTCCGTTTGCGTGTATTAGCATTAGGTTGTACTCCACTTTTTAATTAATGCAAATTTTCTCGATGTCAAAAAAAAAAACACACATGAAAGAGCCCTGCAGGCATGCATGCTTGGAGGTATAAGTAGGCAAAAGACAACCCAAGGGATGGATCAAAAGGGTGCAAGGCTGCATACATATGAAGCAATAGGCTGCCAGCACCATGATCTGCATTTTAATTATTTAATGTGTGAATTTTCTATTCCAAGAATAACATCCAAAAAGTCCCATAAATATCATGTTCCACAAGTGGCAAGAAACCCATGCATATTAAGGGTGAAAGTGGAATGACAGTTGCAGATACTAAATGTTGAAGACCAACTATGTATAATTTATATTTGTATGATTGTACAACCCAATTTCCACATAACAGAACAATTTTTCTTAAAAGTATAAACAGCACATATCATATCAATATGTTTACCACCATGGGGGTCTTTTATTATCAACCCTATCAATACACTGCCAGCAAAGAGTGTCAGCTAGCTTTACTAATATTAATATAACAGATTCCTTCTTTATTATTATCAGTAGAATTGGCTCAAAATTACCCGCAGTATTGATTGTGTGGCAGAATAATATGTTGAAGCCATAAATTAATAGCTTGAAATAAAATGTAGTTTTGCTTTTAATTTATGGAAATTTTCATTGTATACTCTTGAGCTTGATGAAAATTTATTCGGTACTCCCAACTCTCAAAACTGCATGATCGATATACCCCTGAGGTATGCGAAATATTCATCAGATACCCTTTAATGACTTATTAATCATGACAACTTTTACTTTAAGCTTTGATATTTCCAGAGGCTTGTTTGTTGTATTTCAGCATCATAATTCTATTTCATACGTCTAAGAGCATATTGTCTTTACACTCTAACATCGGGTTCCATCTATCTGTCATTAAGGGTAATTTGTTAACATTTTGACACCTCAAAGCTACATGGTGCATTTCCGATAAGTTAGGAGTATATAGTGAATTTTGTAAGACCTTGGAAATATATGGTGTTTTCCTTATTTTATTATTTTAGTTGTGGGGTCAAAATAACTCAATAATTTGAAGTCTGAAGAAACTTTTGATAAGTTTTTGCTCCTGAGATAGCTTTTTCTATCCAATTATTTTAACTACTTTTGCCATTTTTTGTTAGGATAAGAGAATTGCGGAATAATGGCTTGTGTGTATTGAATATGTGCCGCCGAATAAATAGTACAACGAGAGGATCGAAGAGAAGCCTAGAGACCTAGCTTGCCAAAACTTACATAAGCGCTTGACTAGCCAATCTCTTAATACTAGGAAAATATAAATACAACATATCACAAAATCTCCTAAAGAAGATTACATATCTTCTAATTTCCGTAATACTCCCCCTCAAGTTGGAGCATGTAAGTCTTGAATGCCCAACTTGCGTAATAAGAAATAGAATTGTTGTCTCCCTAAAGCCTTTGTCAAAATATCTGCCAACTGTCTACTTGTAGGAACATGGCTAGTACTAATATTTCCCTTTGTAACTCATCTCGAACAAAATGGCGGTCGGCTTCTATATGTTTTGTGCGATCATGAAACACTTGGATTAGCGGCAATATGAATAGCAGCTTGACTATCACAGAATAAACGCATAGGACGAGTATGGACAACACCAAAAGAAGTCAGAAGAGACTTCAACCATTTCAACTCACAAGTGGTGACGGCCATAGAACGATACTCGGCTTCGCGAGACGAGCGAGAGACAAGTAGGTTGCTTTTTGGTTTTCCAAGAAACCGGAGAAGAACCAAGGAGCACAAAATAACTGTTAAGAACGTCTAGTCAAGGGGCAGCTGCCCAATCACTATCACGAACGCATTTAAGCGCAAGTCATTATGCTTTTTGAGTAATATACCTTGGCCAGGGACTCCCTTTCGGGTAACGCAAGACACGAATAGCGGCATCCCAATGCTCAATCTTAGGAGCACTTAAGAACGTGCCGGAGTATGCACGGAATAGCTAAGCTCGGGCGAGTAATAGTCGAGATAAACCAAGCGCCCAACAAGACGACGATATTGCTCCGGATCGGATAACGGCTCGCCAAGCGCAGATGGCGAGTCGATGGTCTTTGCTCCATAGGAGTATCAATGGGTTCTGACCCAACATGCCGGCCTCTGTTAAGATATCCAACGTATACTTACGTTGGGAGAGAAAAAGACCGTCATCACCACGTGCTACCTCAATACCAAGAAAATACTTTAAAGTACCAAGGTCTTTCATATGAAAACATTTGTTCAAATAAGTCTTCAAATTCGCAATGACGAAGGAGAGGACCCCGCAATAATTAGATCATCGACATACACAAGTACATGAAGAGCCACATTGCCCTTAGCATAGCTAAATAACGAGTAATCGCATAAAGGCTGGGTAAAGCCAAAATGCTTTAAGGAAGCAGATAATTTTGCAAACCAATTTCTTGGAGACTGGCGGAGCCCATATAAAGACTTACGTAATCGGCAAACCTTTCCCGGGAGTAGGACTCGATAACCGGGGAGGCAACTTCATATACACTTCTTACGCAAATCACCGTGTAAGAAGGCATTATGGACATCCATCGATGCAAGTCCCCCTTTGTAAAGCAATAGCAACAAGAAGAAAAATGTGAACAGTACCCATTTTCGCTACAGGAGCAAATGTTTCATTATAATCAATACCTGCAACTTGTCGATTGCCAAAGACCACAAGACGCCCTTTGAGGCGTTCAATAGAAGCATCGGACTTATATTTGACTTTATATATCCATTGACAACCAAGAGCCTTCTTTCCCGGTGGCAGATCTTCAAGAGTCCAAGTGCCATTACGTTCAAGAGCATCAATTTCGTCTTGCATAGCTCTTCTCCAACCGTGGTCTTTCATTGCTTCTTTAAAAGAAGTAGGTTCCTTACCTGCAGTAATTGCTTGCCAAAAAAATGTTTGTGTCTCATAGAAAATTGTTCACGATCTAACATAACAAGCAATAGGAAAAGGAGTACCTGAGGTGTCCGATTGAAGAAGAGGAGCAGTAGGAGTCACGGGGTCTATTTTTGGAGCAACAGTGACGGTATTAGTAACATAGCCCTGTAACTTGGAGGATGGCTTGCGAACTCGATGACCACGACCCAAAGCAATGTCATCCCCCACAGTAATATGACTGGGCTCAGGAGGAGATTGAGAATGTAAAGTACTCCCCCTGACTACAACACCACTATCAACCACACAAGGAACCTCTCCAACAACAACATGTGTAGGAGCGAGAGGTTCGGCGACAACACCATGCCCTCCCCACGTCACCAGCAACGGGAGTCTGTCAAGACCAAGATGGCAACTCATCATCATCCAAAGATGGTTGTTGTAAAATGCCTCTAAGTGAGCCTTAGCTAGGGTCGGTAATAGGCTTAGAAAAAGGAAAGATATCCTCAAAAAATGTGACATCCCTACTCACAAAATATTCACCGGTTTCCATATCATACACCCGCCAAGCCTTTTTGCGAGAGGGTAACCCACAAAAATACATGTTCTAGAACGAGAGCCAAATTTATCACGGATTCGAGGTTGATTTTTAGCATAGCAAAGACACCCAAAAACACGTAAGGAAAGCATAGAGGGGGGTTGGCCAAATAAAATTTCATATGGTGATTTTCCTTTAAGGAGAGGAGTAGGAGTGCGGTTGATAAGATGAACCGCGGTTAAAACACACTCGCCCCAAAATTTTTTAGGAAGATGGGCACGAAAACGTAATGCACGAGCAACATTTAACACATGACGATGTTTACGTTCCACTCTACCATTTTGTTGGGCAGTATCAACACAAGATGTCTGATGAATAATACCACACTCAGCATAATATTTTTTTAGACACAAAAACTCTTGGCCATTGTCACTTCTCAAAATTTTTACATGAGTATGATATTGGGTTTTTACCATAGTGCAAAAATTTTTAATCAATTGTGGCACTTCAAATTTTCCGGCCATTAAAAAAACCCATGTAGCCCTAGAACAATCATCAACAATAGTCGGGAAATAACGAGCACCATTGGCATAAACATTTTCGGGACCCCCGGATATCACGGTGAATCATATCAAACAAACCGGCGGTTTTATTCATACTTAAAGGAAAAGGATTACGAGGTTGTTTGGCTTTAAAGCAAACAACGCAATTATTATCACAAGTACTATTTGTAGGATCAATACTAACTACTCCACGCAAATTAGACATAACTTTTTGAGAGGGATGCCCAAGTCGCCGATGCCATACATCGGCGGTATCAACTACGACCGCTTTGTTAGCTTGAACGGTAGAAATCTTCCGGAACCAATAGACCTAGTTATCTGCACCCCCGCTCCAATCGGGCTCCTCAAAGTGTGGTCCTGAATCACACAAAGCTTGTTAGTGAATAAAACAATATAGTGGAGTTTTTCTAGTATGCGAGACACGACGTGACAAATTACATGTAAGGTTAGGAACAAATAGAACATTATGTAAGATCAAATTAGAACTCAATCGAACCGTTCCTTCCTTAGTAGCCATGGTGGTTTTTGCCATTAGGTAAGCCAACGGGGGATGCAGTAATATCAATCATATTTTCAAATAATGTAATGTTACCCGTCATGTGATTAGAGGCGCGGAATCGATAATCCCGAGAATCGGTTGGTGTCTTACCATTTAAATGTTCGGTAGAGGAAGGCTTAGCATTCACGGCGGACATAAGTTGAGAAAGCCCAGGCTGTCACTAAGAGTGGGAGTGCTTTGGCGATCGTTGTCATTAACTCTTTGTGAAGATGAAGAGTCTACGCGTATGAGTACTCCGGTACCGGCAAAACCATTGCGGCCACGACCACCTCCGCCACTCGAGCGACCACCACGACCCCACGACCGCCGCGTCCACCGACCCACCATTCGGGGTAACCATGGAGCTTGAAGCATCGCTCCTTTTCATGACCTTTACCGCCACAATGAGAACAAGACGGGGGTCAAGAGACCCGCTCCCCTGTACCGAGAGCCTTGAGGGTAATACGACTTCTTTGCCAAGCCACTAGCGCAAAGCCCAACAGATCCGGACGCCCGTCTTGAGCCTCGGCCACCGTTTGATGACGCTCATCGGTTGCTACTTTAGCATAAGCAACATTAAGGCAAGGCGGGGGTCCATCATCGATAGACCGGTCACAACAAGTACCATATTTCTTGTTATCAAGACCATTAATGAACTGATGTAATTTTTCATTTTCATGAATCTTGACATATTCAGCGGCAGCGGTACAAGTACAAACAGGTAATTTGCAATAACTAGCCAATTCATCCCATAGCCTTTTTAATTCACCATAATACTCAGCAAAGGGCGACCACGTTGTTTACGGTCAGAGAAATTTGAGTTTTTAGTTCATTAATTCGAGGTCCATTACCAAGAGAATAACGAACCCGAAGATCATCCCATAAGGTTTTAACATGATCAGGTAAAGACACAGTAGATCTAACAGAAACATCTAAAGTATTATAAAGCCAAGCAACAAGCATAGAGTTGACAATACCCCATTGTTCATGATCCACGGAGGTTGTTGCGGGTTCGTGATGCTCACGGGTCGACGAAACCGGAGTTTGTTTTTGGCCTTAAGATTGTTGGTAATAGATCGTACCCACTCGTCATAGTTGTGGCCCTTGAGCAAAATAGGGCTAATAACGGTGCCAGTACCCTCAGAGGGATGCAGATAGTACTTTGTGAAAGGCTCGTAGCGAGGAGTCTTCTTCTCAGCATCACCCATAGCAAATCACGTGGATGGGAAAAAAAAAAATTTGAGAAGACAATGAATAGAAGAAAAGAGTAAGGGCACAGGATCGAAAGAAAAAAAAAATCTAAATTTTAGATAGCTTTGATACCATGTTAGGATAAAGAGAATTACGAGAATAATGGCTTGTGTGTATTGAATATGTGCCGCCGAATAAATAGTACAACGAGAGGATCGAAGAGAAGCCTAGAGACCTAGCTTGCCAAAACTTACATAAGCGCCGGCTAGCCAATCTCTTAATACTAGGAAAATATAAATACAACATATCACAAAATCTCCTAAAGAAGATTACATATCTTCTAATTTCCGTAATATTTTTCCTTTTATTTGGCTCAATACACTATCATCTTCTAAAAGTATACGATATTGTAATTGTTTTAAAATTTTAAAATTAGGATTTACCTTAATAAATGATACCAAGATTTAATCTACAAAATTCCGTCAAATTTTTTAAATCATTTTATTTCAGTAAAGGAAAATTCTATATATTTACCCTATGGGATAAAAAAATTCCACCAAAGACGATAAGTGTATAGATAGTTTTTCGTAAAAAATATTCTTACTCTGTTTCTCAATAAGTGACAATTTGACTTTCGGACTTGCTGAGCCTACATCATTAGCTCGGGTAGTCGTCGTTTCTAGTGTTTTAGTCACCTTTCAATGCACAACTTTGATCATTAATATCTCTAATTATGAATGTGTTAAAATTATAAATTTTGATATTATAAAATATTCATTGAAGCCAATCCATATTACATATATATATATATATATATATATATATATATATATATATATATATATATATATATATATATATATATATATAAAGTAAAAAATATTGTCAAAGGAAGTGTATGAATAGTGCATAAGTCAAAGTGTGTCACTTATATAGAAACAAAGGAAGTATATAATTTTCTTTTGGTGTAGAGAAAGTAACGAAGAAAAATGATATAGACGGGATTTGATCCCGATTCTTACGCTTTGCCTCCGAAGAATTTATACAACTAAACTAGTTGACATCCACAACACTAAATAAGTATTAGTCGCCATCGAGTGATTCTATCATAAGTGTAAAATCTTATTAAAGAATTAGAAAATATATTTAAATTTCATTTAATACTTACATAGCGTTTTGTGGCCGGCCACACGGTGTGGCGCATCCACACGAAATTCAAAGACCGACCCATAAGGCTTGAAAATCGACTTATATACAAATGTGTACTATAAATGTAATGAAAAAAATGGATTGGCTCGGTGATGCTCATGTCTACATAGAGCTCGTGCTCTTTTAGTCGGGAGTTCAAATCCTTGTAGCTTCATTTTACCCTTTTTAATTTTTATATCCTTCTTTTTCTTTTTCTATTCTTTTCGAGATGCATTTTCCGCTTTTTCGAGTTACTTTACATATCAACATCCTATTATTAAGGGTTACCAGTCATCATATTATGAACATATGATGTTACTATTAACAATAAAAGGGGTTACTAATATAAACCAATGTGTAACTTTTATAAACAAAAGAAGATACTAATGAGTTCACTCTTATGAAATAATGGGGTTATTCGTATGAAATGCGGTTAGTTTTGTGAACAATTGGGGATACTCGTATGATTAAATGGGGTTGTCGTATAATTTAGCGAGATTACTCCAAAAGCGATGAGGTTTCTTGCTTGTACTAGTATATGGGGTTACTAAATGAGGTTACTAATTAATGCATTCACTCTTATGAACGAATGGGTTTAACATGAACAACAAAAGGGTATACGAATGAGATCACTCTTAAAATCAAATGAGGTTACTAGTATGAACAAATGAAGTTTCTTTTATGATTAAATGAGGTCGCTCATATGATTAAACGAGGTTACTCGTATGATTAAACGAGGTTACTCCAAAAAAATAAATGGGGTTACTCATATATATTCTTAAGGTTACGCCAAAAATCTCTTTGTATATGCTTCACTTCTCCCTCGTCCTCACAGTACAAACCTATTGTTTGAAGAGCAACACCACCACCATGTTGCCTCCAACCACAACATCAGAAATTATCAAGAACCCTTTTTCATCTTTCTTCATATGGCAATATATTCAATTGTCCATACACTTACGAGAACTTATCTCCTCTCTCTGTTTACCTTAAAACCCTTCCTCTCCTCATTCTTGATTTCTTTCTCTCTTGTACTTCCCTCCTTTTCTCTCTCCAGTCCTCACCCCAAATCACATCGATCCAACTTACGATTCGATAACAAAACTAATTACAAAAATGCAACCTTGGATCGTACGACCCATAGAAAAGTTTGCGGAGATTCTCTCTCTAGGTGACCTCTCTACGTACTATGTACGAAGACGGCCATGGCAAGGAAATCGAAAGGGAAGAAAGCTCAAGCGAAAACTCATCACGGGAGAAAATGAAGGGTCATCCTTCGATTCTCGGGTGAAGCAGAGCGAAGTCAATGGATGAGGTTATGGGAATAACGACTCTAGATATGGATGGGATTCCAACAATCCAGGAGGAAATCATTTCCCTTTGAGCGTCGATTTAGGCATCCCGACAATAAAAGGAAGTGAGGGTGAATTTCTCGAAGTGGTGAGAACGATTCGTCGGTCGGAAGCTCGACGAAATCGGGAGGAATAGGTGCGAACTCGACACGAAGGTATTGATCCTGTTCCAATCTTGTTTTCCCTCGATGGTAATGTTGGAAATGGAGATAATGTGGTTAAATCACCCATTAAAATTTATTTAGTAGATGTTGACAGAAATTGATTTTGAATTGATTATCTCTTGTTATGTTTTTAGTGCAAATGCCTTACCCATGTTATGGAAGGTTTTGTTAGGAGAGTGTGGCGGAATCAGGGGGTTGACAAGGTGGCTATGGTAAAGAGAGGTATCTTTGTGTCCGATTTAAAACCATGGAGAAAAGGGATCGGTACTTGCAAGTAATGCCCCCTTTTGACAATAAGCCGATGATTATGAAACCTTCGGATGCTAATTTGGATGTCATAGAAGAAGAAATCCGAACAATACCTACATGGATACAGCTCAAACTAGATTTCAAATATTGGGGGGGGGGAATTGTATTTTCAAAATTGTCGGGCAAATTAGGAAACCTATTAAACTGGACCAAGCTATTGTCAAGAGGGAGAAGCCTTAGTTTGCTAGGATGATGATTGAGGTAAAGGTGGATCAGTCCTTCCCTAATGAGATCATGTTTATTAATTAACATGATGTTCAAGTAGTTGTTCTAATTAATTAATAGAGTATGAGTGGAAGTCAGTCCACTGCTCTAATTGTAAGGGAATGGGACACACTGGGGATGCTTGTAAGAAGAAAGAAGAACGGAAGGTGCGGAGGGTGAAGTATGTTGAGGTTCAACACAGGAAGCCACACAAACGGCCGAGAGGTGGAGTTTCGGTCATCGGTGAAATGTCTAGCTAGGAGAAGGTTGGCTAGCCCCCTTCCCACGAGGGTGCATAATAGTTTTAAAGTTTTAGACAACCAGGTGCATGAGGTGGTGGCGGGAATGATTCAATGTTTGAGTGGGGGTGATAGATTTGGTGGAGGTGGCCATCCTCCACAAGGTGATATATTAAATAGTTGTTTGGAATGTCAAGGGGATTAATAGTCCTCAAAAACAGCTTGATATGAAGAAGTTTCTCAACATGAAACCTGTGGGGATTGTTAGTCTTCTTGAAACCAAGGAAAAGGCCTTAAATATTGGGGGTCTTTATTAAAAATTAGTTAGTGGTTGGTGTTTTGACAAATTCGAGATGAGCATAAGGGTGGGAGGGTTGTAGTGGCCTGGAATCCTAACGGTTTCGAGGTGAATATTCTTTCAATGAGTAGTCGACTTATTCATTGTTGCATTGCTCTTACGGTGGAGCCTGGTTCTTTTTTCCAGTAGTTTTTTACATGCTTTTAATGATGGTAATGGTAGAAGGATTGTTTGGAAGGAGATTGAAGATTTGGCTCGAGAGAATAGATGGTCCCTGGATGATTGTAGGGGATTTTAAGCCGTGTAATACCTCGTGAAGAAAGAATAGGGTATGTTGTGAGCTCATGAAACAGCGACGGACTTGCAGAGATGTATGATTGCTTGTGGTATGAGAGATATGCAAAGTATAAGGTGTATGTTTACTTGGAATAATAAATAACAAAATGGGCATAGGGTGTTTTGTGAATTGGATAGGGTTATGGTGAATGACTGTGGATTTTGAAATATTCTAGTGCAATGGCACATTTCATGCCAGAAGGAAGTTTTAATCACACTCAAATTGTGATTAATAGGTGTCCTAGTATTGACCTTTTAAATACTTCACAATGTGGAGTAAAGCTTCCAATTTTCAGAGTATCATTGGTGAATGTTGGAGTGTTCCAGTGGTGAAAGTCATATGTATAAAGTTGTTAGCATGATGAATGGCGTTAGGAAGGCTTTAAAAAGTTGAATGCATAGGGATATTGTGATATGCATGCAGTAGATCTTAGAGCTCATCATAATCTCATTAAGTGCCAAACCTGATCTACATGATCAACCTACAAATGTGGAGCTTAGAAGAGCTGAGTTTGAAGTTATTGTACATTATAAAAATGTTCATCAACAATACTTATCTTTTTAGCTCAAAAAGCTAAAAAAAAAGTGGTGTAAAAGGGATATGAAAAGGCTTTTCACCGATCAATAAAAGCAAGGAGGTTGCGAGATTACATTTTATGCAATCCATGATGGGCAAGGAAGATTGGAAGGATAATCTGGATGAGGTGAATTTAGCTTTCTTGGAGTATTATAAGAAGCTCTTGGGACTATTCATCTAGATAAAATGCCGGTTAAAGAATCGAGTTATTAGCATGGCGCCTATGATCACTAAAGAGCACACTTTGTTATTAAATAGACCATATATATTGAGGAGGTCAAGGTGGCAATGTTTTCCATTCTTGGAGAAAGCTCAGGGTTCCGGATGGATTTGGTGGGTATTTCTTTAGAGATACTTGGGACATAGTGGAGGAGAACTGGCGAGGCGATCCTATCTTTTTCATATCAAGTCGGCTTCTAAAGGAGGTAAATGCTCCTATCGACTCGATTCCTAAAGTAGCTTGTTCTAGTAATGTTAAAGAATTTAGGCCTATTGCTTGTTGCAATATTCTATATAAATGCATTACTAAAATATTATGTAATAGACTAAAGCATGTGTTAATTACGACTAGTTTTGAAAACCAATGTGCCTTTGTCCATGAGAGATATATTGTACATAATATCATGGTATGTCAAGACTAGTAAGACATTATGGAAGGAAGAATGTTGGTCCTAGTTGTACTATGAAACTTTTGACATGCCAAAACCTATGTAACTATTGATTGGGATTTTTTACATGAGATGCTTATTGCTCTAAAATTCCCTTGCTCCCTTTATTCACTTAATGATGACTTGTATGAGGACTCCTAGATTTTCCTTGATGATAAATGGTTCATCACACGAGTTTTTAATGTAAGAGAGGATTGGAGACAAGGTGATCCCTTGTCTCCTCTCTTATTTGTTATTTGCATGGAGTATATGTCGAGGATTATGAGAACTTTGGATGCAAGGCCTAATTTCAAGTACCATCCAAGGTGTAAAGCTTTAAAGTTGTCACATCTTGTCTTTCTTTGATGATGTGATACTCTGTTGTGGTGGAGATTTTCCTTTACGTCTATTTAATGTTCCAAGCTTTCAAGTTGTTTTGGCTTCTTCTTGTTTGAATGTGAATAGTCGAAAGTCTTAATTTTATATTCTTTGGTGGGAAAGATGAGATGATTCAAAGAAGTGACGGGTTTTAACTATAGTATATTCCCTTTTAAGTACCTAGGTGTTCCTATAAGTGCTAAAAGGATATCTACGGAGTGGTTGAGAAAATAAGTGCTAGAATCGAGGTTTGGAGCAGCATAAACCTTTCCTATGCAAGGAGGTTATAGTTAATCAATTCGGTACTAATGAGTATTCATGTATATTGGGCGCAAGTGTGTATACTTCCTAAAACTTTGTTGCGAAATAGATAAGGTGTCTAGGAACTTTCCTCACGGTAATTTCTACTCTGCTAAAGTTAGGAATGTTTATTGGGAGAATGTTTGTAAACCAAATAAGGTTGTAGGGCTTGGAGTTAGACAAATGCGGCTTGGAATAGAGTTTGCCATGGCAAAGTATGTAAACCAAAGAATGTTTCTAGGGAGAATGTTTGTAAACGAAAGGAATTTAGAGGGCTTGGAGTTAGACAAATGCGGCTTGGAATAAGTTGTCATGGAAAAGTATGTGTGGGCGATCACAAGTAAGCAAGATTCAATTTGGATAAAGTGGGTGAATCTTTGTTTATATTAATAAAAAGGATTGGTGGGGTTATAATCCCTCACAAAATAGTAGTGTGATGCTTGGAAACAAGTGTGTAAAGCCAAAGAAGAGATCAAGGTGTTGTCTACTCGGCAAGAGTTAGTTTCTATGACTAGATTGACGTTAGTTTCTATGACTAAATTTTCAATATAGAAAATGTATGAGAAGATCACTAGTACTCAAGATCATGTTTACTAGGATAAGATCATATGGAATCGTCTTAGTATTCCAAAACACAGTTAATAGCATGGATGGCCATGAATGATAGATTGTGGACAAAGGACGGACTCTAACAGTGGGGTTGTGCAAGATAAAGAATGTCGATTCTATTCGATGGTAAAGAATCTCATGAAAATTTGTTTTTTAATGTAACCGGGGGTAGATAGAGGGTGTGCAAAGAAACCGGCAGGCACGGGGCTCCCAAATTATGAGGGCCCTAAAATATATTATTTAAAAAAAAAAATTGATAGGAGTCTCAACTATGGGCGTTCGCCATTTCGATCTCATTAAGGATTATTTCGAGTGGCTCTCGCTTATACATCATTTTTGCGAGAAATTGGTCCCAAGGTCAATGACTGCTACAACAAGTAAAATTCGTTTTTTTCTTTTCTTTTTCACCACCACCTATTCAACATCACCCCACCACCGGACACATCACCCGCCAAGAGCACCACCAACACTTTCTCTCTCCACGAAACCACCTACCCGGATCCCCTCCTCCACCATGTCTCGCCTAAATTCCACATCTCCAGCCTGAGCCCAAGCGTCCCCCTTCACCTCGCCCACTACGTCGATGAACCTCCACCCCAGACCAAACCTTCGTCACTCCAGAACGAACCACCCCGAGGCCACCGGGTGTGGCGCGTAGCCTTTCTTTTCTCCCTCGTGCCTCCTCATTTCTTTCGTCACTTGTTGATTCTCCCTGGCTCGCCACTTTGCACCACGCCATCGGATGGGAGGGGAAGGGGTGGCAGGGAGGGGGTTTTGGGGTAGGCTGGGGAGAGTGGGAGGAGGGGAGGGGAGGGAGGGTTGGTAGGGGAGGGGATGGGACGGGGTTGGCGGGGAGGGGATGGGATTCGAGGTTGGTTAGGGAGGTGGGTGGGAGGGGATGGGGGGGGAGGATTCGAGGTAGGCGGGGAGGGGGTGGGAGGGGAGGGTTGGCGGGGAGGTGGGTGAGGGGGATGTGGGTGAGAGGGGAGGGTTGGTAGGGGGGGGATGGGATTTCGGGGTTGGCGAGGAGGTGGGTGGGAGGATGGGATTTTGGGGGTTAAATGGGGAGGTGGGTGGGGAGGGAGGGGTGGCATGGGAGGAAGGAGATAGGGAGATTGAAAAAGGAAGAATAAAGCTGACTTAAGAAATTTTAAAAAAAATTAACCTGTTAAACAAGTAGTCGAGTCCCAGGACCAATTTGACAAAAATGATGCGTAGTTGGGGCCGTTTAGAAATAATCCTTAGTTGGGACTTAAAATGATGGAACGCCCATTGTTGGAGTTCGTTCTATCAATTTTTACTTCATATTTGAGGAAATCAACCTTATTTTTCACCCCTTAATAAATTTCTCGATGATCGATCTTTAATTTTCAATTTTCCATCTTTAATACCGACCTCCACTTTATTTTTTATAAATTTGGGGGCCTAATATTCGTGTTAGAACGAGGGGCTTTGAAATCTTCAAGACGACCTGAATGTAACTACTCAAAGGAATGTTTGCAAATTATTAAGAGTTGGCTTGGATACAATACAACTCAAAATGGGTTCTAGAAGTTGAATATGTTCCTCGGGAGAAAGCGGAAAAGGTCAATTTCAAGTTGGCAACAAATTGGAAACAAAAAATTAATTCTTTTCTAAAAAGGCTTGTCGCTATATGAGCTTAGCTACAAAATTCAAAACAATTTCGTTGTCATATCGCATCCATACATATATTGTTGCGATGTTGGTTTGCTACGTTTGGGGCATTTGTTGCTAACTTTTTGCAACGAGTTGTTAGTGATCGTTGCTACTTATGGCAACAAATTATTAATATATTGGTTCTAAAAATTAGCAACAAATTATTAATATTGGTTGCTAAAAATATAAACAAACTATTAGTCATTTTTAATTATTACGGACTTATATATTACGCTTTGACTAATGCACTATTTATCTAATATATGTTAACCTTATATTTTGTAGTAATTGTTTGATGATGAGAAATGCTTTTGAGCAAACCAATAAAGTCCGAAAGATATTCCATACGGATAGTAATTGGTAATAATATGTAAAACTTATTTAGCTTAGAAGGTGGTACTTTCCCCAAATTAAGGAGAGAGAAAAGCTCATTCATTAATTGGATTGCGTGAACTAAGCTGAAATGAACTGACCTGGAGCCGAGGCAAGCGGAAATGAGCTGACCAAAGCGAACGGAACATGAGCGGGCGAAGAAGCGAAAATAAGTCCAAAAGAATATAGTTACTTAATTGCTTGGCAGACGGGGCCCGCTCATGTGTGATTGACAACCGTTGAGATTAGACTCAACTTTATTGGTTTCAAACTTTCAGTTTTACTTTCAAAATTCAAATATTGTCGAGAATGGCAGGACAAACTGAGATATATATTTGATTTAGCACATTTGCAGGTCTCATAATAACTCGTATCTATATAATTTAACATGAAAGGGTAAAAAAGAGCCGCAAAATGAGTCACCTCAAAAACACTTCTAATATCGGAAGGTGCCAAGCCGCATATATACGGCCACTTCAAGTATAAAGTCATGCAGAGCTAGCATCTTATGCGAATATGGTTTGGTTCAAGTATACTATAGACTCGATGGCCTTCTAGATCTAGTAACACAAGTGCTTGTACTACTCATACTATTACTGCCTAACTCTTTTTGAAGTTGACACACGATGAGATGACTAAAGTAAGAAAATGAAAGGGATCCGATTTTGCAAGAACTGATTTTGACACTAGCTCACTTTATAGACGCTCCCTTTTTCCTAATATATTAATCTACCAAGTAAACATTTTTCAGCATACCGTACCTAGTTGTTAGCTAGGCGTATTAGTTGTTAGTAGTAGTTGTTGACTCTCATGCATGTTTATGTCTCGGAGCTTGATGTTATTTTTGCTTATGTTTAATGTTAAGTTAAGATTTTCTATTGATTAGATGGTGCCATGTGTTTAGGGATGACAATATAGTGTGGCTCATCACTTAGGTAGAGTGATTCTGTTTTAATTGTAAAACAAAGATGGAAGTCTTATTGTCAGGTGGAAGTTGCTCCTTATGTTTTAATGGACTCTTTATCTATGAATTAATCTAAGTACCAATCTTTTCCCCTCAAAAAAAGGTAGTCATTAATAAGGTTGTCTTAATGTAGATATTGTATGTGATTTGTATATGATAATTTTGAATATATTTTTGTTGTATCCATTAAAGTTGACAAACGCGGGCGGTAAGCGAAATCATATTACTAAATGTAAATTAAGTACAATAGCACCGACAAAGAATATGAGAACATTTAATCGACACTTCTTGATTTAGATATTGAGTTTTCTGATCCGGAAATTCTAGATATACGCAAACTCGATCCTCCATATTTTTGTATCGGAATTTTCCCGATTTGAAAATCTTGAATATATGAAAATTTTGAATCAAGTATCTGACTTAGAAAAGCCCTTGTTGGTCCAATACAAATTAGTTTGTTGATTGGCATCAATATGGTTCTGTAGCAGATTTCAGTTCCTATCTCCTATCTATAACCAGTTGTATCATATCAAAATTAACTTAAAAACTACAATAGATTGATGGATCCCTCAAATGTTGCATAATTATGTAGCGATATGATAGAAGACATCGTGATATATGTTATATATACATATAAAAAAATTAGAATCTCATCTACAATTATCTTACCGAACCCAAAGAGGTTCGATATATATAACAATATAGACCCTAGTGCTTAGTTAATTCTAGCGCCCAGATGTATCAAGTTAGGCAAATTTCAACACTAAGTCTCGATTAGCTTTCGTATGTGCTTTCTAAGTCAAGTGTTGGATATATATAAATTTGTTTTGATAAAATTTATTTTCGAAAATCTTGGGTGTAAGCTTGCAACATAAGTTATGATGTAACAATCAACATTTTCTCTACACTTGACTTCGAGAGAAGATAGAGATCCTCAAATTCTTAAATTTGTTAATTACATTTCTCTCTCATTCTTCATCTTCATCATCAACAAAGTTCAATCTACTAAATCTTTTCGATCCTTTATCATCTCCTACTCATCACCACAAACTCCTAACTAAAAGTCGGTGCTGGCATAATCATCTCGAGGAGAGAATTCATCGGAAGTTCAAAACCTCGTAACAACATATTTTCGTTCAAAAGAATCCATCAACGTTGAAAGTGTTTTATGATGACATGAAACAAATTTTAAAATGACATTGAAACAACTCAAAAATGATACTGAAGCACACCGATAATGGCATGAAAGTGATTTATAATGACATAAAAGCAGGTTATATTAATTCGAGCGTATGAGGATGTCGTTACGCTTGATAAGTTATGGTGTAGCATGTTACACCCCATATTTTGTTACACCAAGACATCCTTATATATTTATTTTTGGGTCATTTGGAAAAAGAACGAAACTTAGTGATATTTTTATCGTAGCCAATTTAACATTTTTTAGGTGAGCCAATTTAACATTATAAATGGTATTTCTAGTGCGAGTTATCTATCTGATTAATAAATGACATTCTCATGTAGCTAGCTTAATATGACTCTTTTTCTGCATTTATTTACATGTCTTCCTTATCACACTCCTCAACCCTAGTAGCCAATAGGCATGATCGTATTAATCAAACCAAGTAGCAACTTAGTTGAGGCTGGTAGGAAGTGGATAATTCTTTTGGTATATTAGAAGATATAATCATTATGATGTATTATGTGTGTGTATGAAGAATCTTGTAGCATAGTGGTTACTGGTTAAAGTATTAAACTTTCGTTTGGTGGTTGGTAAAGATTGAAAATTGGCCCTCTTTTTTTTGTCCAAGATCCGTGGCTACCCAAGGCTTTGCAAACTCAACTATTTCAATGGTCAGTTATTGTAAATTTTGTTGTCGTGGTTGAGTTCATATAACGAGACTAAACGAATTCCTTTCTAGCAAAACACATATGCCTGTAATTGGGGTACATCAACAACCATGATGGATGAAGCTATGGCTTTGAAATGGTATGCATCTTGCTTTGGGAAAGTGAACTCTCAAGTTCTCTCAACCCCAAGCTCGCCCTGTTATCCATCATGGAATTCATGGGTATAACTTTAAGCCCTCACTACTAGTTTACTGCATTACCTATCAAAAGTGTTTTCTCATACTTGTCTTAATTAAGTGGGTACCGTGTGGTGCTATATCTAACTTACCCCCTACCCAACCACAAGTAATCCCGCTTATTAAGTTTTTACTGACCTCAGAGTGTGTTAAAAGATCAAACCATGCACATGCATCACACAGTTCCACACTTCACACTAGGCTGTTGGGGAGATTACTTTAATTAATTATTCAAACATCCTTTTTCATTGATCTCTAATTGTTACCCTAACTTCATATAAGTATAAGCTAAAGAAAAATTAACTGCAAAAATGGAGTGTTGGAGACTCGAAGTGGGATGAGCATCACCTGTCGAGTATAGCCAGCATCATCATCACATAGCATATTCTCAGTGGGCTCTACCTCATTATTGCGTGCGTATTCCCTTTTTCTCTCAAGCTCAGCGCTACTCGTCGTGTTTGTTGAAACTTCAAACTACTATCATTCTCTTCTCTTGTCCTTGCTTGTTAATCAAATCCGACTATAATATTATGCAAACCATCTGGATCTAAGGTTCCCGATTATGGATTTTCAAGAATATAAAGTTTCCCCAATTATCAAGTGCCTATTCCCCCTTCTTTTTACAATCATTGGTTTGCTTCCACTTTCACAATATTATTATTTTCATCTTTGTTTCAACTATAGGTGACATATGTACTTTGAAGTATTATTTCAGTCAACTTAAATTTATTTTAGATGATCAATTAAGCTTAAGTACCCCATAAGATCATTTTGCATTTTAAGGTCATACTCTGAACTGGTCCGACCTTATATTTTCTCGGTTTGCGGACTTGTCTTCCGGCCTAATTTGCCAAGCTGACTCCTCAATTTTTTTCGCACCTAAATATTTAGCACCTTATTGTTTTAGGCATCTAAAATGCTTTCCCAAACAGATCCAATATTTGGAGAGGAAGTGAGTCATTAGTATAAGTTAAGGTTGGGTCGTTTTGGCCCGATCTCAGGTTGAAAGCAGCGAAATTGATAAATAAGGTCTTTGAAATTGATAAGGTAGGTGATTGGAAACTAGCTTGTTTTGTAGAAATTATTTATATAAGTTGATAGCAAATGCTTATATGTATACGGCCCGGAAAGCTTGTATTCTTTGGTTTTATCAATTATCTCATTACATGCAAGGCCCGTGTAATCCCTATAATTTGACTACTATTGACCGACCGCTTTCGCATGTCCAGTGAGACGCTAAACAGGACGTCGACTTCCAAAGGGCCTCCAAATTGGAAAAAAAAAAAATTATTTAAACATGAAAACGACAGGCGATAGTGATAAATATTCACCAGTTTTATTGAATTAGTTAATCACCTTGGAATATATCAAGATTTTGAAGAAAATAGTTTGATGCGTGTTTGTTATTTGATTTACTTTATTTGGTGGTTTCTTGCACATAGGAGCTATTGCTGGTGTATGAAGCCTTATATTGTTCAAGGCGTGATACTAGTGCGCTAAATCATGCTACTTGTCTAAAGGCTGGTGCAATCATAAGTCAACTTCTGAATTTATTCAATAAAGATCCTAAGTTCTAATCACAGAAGAAAAAACCTCAATCCTCACGTGTTGAAACATAAGGGGATCGAGGAAAATAAATATTAAACAAAGAAGCGGAAAAATACAGGCCCGGATCATAATAATTGGGTTAATTGTCAATTAGTTTGCTGTGGAAAAAATTCTTTACGTTTTTATGCTATTGTTTTTTTTTTTTATTTCCATCTTTGTTGATATAGTTAGTATAAGTTTGTGATTGATTTCTTAATTGATTAGTTTGTTGAATTAAGTAGTTATAATACATGTATTTTGTACTCATTTTCCTTTCTCTCTCCTCACATTCAAACTCAACATGTGGCTATCTCTTCTTCCCCTCCTTAAACTCTCAATTTAACAATCTTAAAAGTTGACTCTTCTCTCTCTTCTCCATTTGAATTACCCATTCAAAGTGTGATGTGATGATTTACTAATGCTATTATTTTTAGCTGTTTATCTATATAACTTTATTTAAAAGTTACTTATCATATTAACGTTGTTGTATTACATATATTAGAAGAGGACTTATTATATTATAAAAGGGTTATTTGTATTATATAGAATTGATTATAAGAGTGCACTTTATTCCCATATGACGGGTTCCTCATCATATTGACATATACATCATTATTTATCCTGATGTGACAAGTGTCATTATCAAATTCAGTTGTTGGTGTAGGAATTTACACATTAAATATGCTATAAACAAAATCAAAAGAACAGGATATTATTGTCTATATCTTTCATTTACTAAAAATATTTTTGTGAAGTATTTTAGATGACCAGCAATATTACATTATTATAACCTAGTGACAACTAATGTGGATTCCAAAAGTAGGGAATTCTACTATTTTACACCTAATAAGGAAGCTTTTACTTTTAAGTACCTAAAGTCAAGGCAAAATCTAATTTAGGTGAGCTATTTCTTATATTCCCTTTATGCTTACTCGAGATTCATTAAATAGTTTCAGTTTGATACCCATTTAAGCATGGAGTGGTCAAATGTTTTCCCATCATCTGTCATTTTGAGCAAGTCAAATG